>JASAND010003800.1:0-25327 GCA_030248195.1 Trissonchulus latispiculum
AATATGCATAATCATTCTAACAATAATTAGAAGACAACATTAAACCAAGAGTACATAATAGATAAGAGTGTGACAGCAGGCAAGCTCTCTCTTATCAGCTCAAGGTACATGCTATGTTCGCTAACGACTGACCCCCCCACAAACGTGTATGTGCTCTTCAAAGAAATTTGCACGCTATGTTTGCGTGTTAAAGCTTGCAAGAGACGCACATTGTACCAACTGAGTAGTTGTGTTTTCGAGCTTTAACACGCAAAGATAGCGTGCAGATTTCTTTGAAGAGCACATACACATTTGTGGGGGGGGTCAGCCGTTAGCGAACATAGCATGTACCTTGAGCTGATAAGAGAGAGCTTGCCTGCTGTCACACTCTTATCTATTATGTACTCTTGATTAAACTGAAAAACTGTTTAAGGGGAAGTTCAGGCATCAAAACTAAACACAAAAAATCGTAAATAGGCTATGACTGGTTTGCGCGGCTTCTGACCAACCCTCCTTGACAATATCCATCCAATACAGAACTTAAAATTTCATACTTATTAGCTAGTAAGCCAATTAATGCAAACGGTGCCCAATTATTTGAGTATGAATTCATTGAAATAACTGGGCATATGTTCACGAAATAAACAGGCACTCGGGCATTGCAGTTTAAAGCATGCATTAACATATGGCCGGATCCTGGAGAGCTTGTCTCTGAAAACTCTTTAGAGGATTTGTATCGTGAACGGAAATTTTAAGGGGGCTAAATAAGCGTAGGTTATTCAAATTAATGCTAAGAGCAATAGAAATGCTCATTTTGTAAACATAACTACAACAAAATGCTCCAGCTTTAGGAAAGCTTGCACAATTTTGCTCGTTTTTTTTTGGAAAATTACTAAAGCCGGAAATTTTAGCAATTTCAGTGGGAAACACCTTTTCTCTGGTCATTTTTGCCCGCCCCTTGCAAAATTTTTCCTTGCCCCTTGACCCCGATAATGGAAATTCTTGAACCTCGTAGTTGAGGGGGAGAGTTTGAAGCCCCTATTTTAATCTATGGTTGAAACGTAAATTGTTGTGTATAACAAGATTCCACTGAACTCCATGTAACTGACCGAATAAAACTCCTGACAGCAATAAACAAAAGAAAACTATTCCAATAGAGGCCATGTACAGGATTTCTTAAGCATTGAATATTCAGCTGTTTAAGTAAGTAATTACAAATCTGAAACATTCTATTACTTGTGTGACTGACTTCTAATGTCTGATGAACCGACGACTGAATATGTTGCCAAGCACTTTCTTATTGCTCGCAGCCAACATTTTCGTTATTTAAACTGTAACTAGTGACTGATTTTCCATTCCGCAAACACGGACATGGGCAACCTGAGATGCAATGCAGCTCAAGCGCTAGGCTACACGATGGTATGAGAATAAACGTGATTGGAATACCGTTACCCGAGTACACTATCCGTATGAGGGACATTCGTAAGGCTTTTCCCACTCTAGTGTTGAGTTTCCTAGTGTGTATACGAATGGAACGGTATCTCATGAGGTTCCAGGGCTTGAGTTTGAGTTGATGTGTGGCATGATGGACTGGTGATGGTGAAAACTAAAGTTTCTACTGTGTGTGTGTGTGTGTGTGTGTGTGTGTGTGTGTGTGTGTGTGTGTGTGTGTGTGTGCGCGCGTGCGTGTGTGTGTGCGTGTGTGTGTCTGTGTGTGTGTCTGTGTGTGTGTCTGTGTGTGTATGTGTGTGTGTGTGTGTGTGTGTGTGTGTGTGTGTGTGTGTGTGTGTGTGTGTGTGTGTGTGTGTGTGTGTGTGTGTGTGTGTGTGTGTGTGTGTGTGTGTGTGTGTGTGTGTGTGTGTGTGTGTGTGTGTGTGTGTGTGTGTGTGTGTGTGTGTGTGTGTGTGTGTCTGTGTGTGTGTGTGTGTGTGTCTGTGTGTGTGTCTGCGTGTGTGTCTTGTGTGTGTCTGTGTCTGTGTGCGCGTGTGTGTGTGCGCGTGTGTGTGTGTTTGTGTGCGTGGACTTGAATTTAAGGATATCCGCAGTTTGAAGTATTAACCAATGCTGCTTCTGACTAGAAATTGAAAGTATTAACAGCAGATGCTCTTGTCGTTATGGGTATAAACACTGCGTTGTTGTCAAGATGGAAAAGCTGCTACTCACTAGCCTTTTCCCAGGAACTCATTTTGAGTCATCTCAATCCAGCCAAAGACTAACAGTTGCTGAAGGTACTGCTTGGTTGAGGCTGCTCAGAACAATTTACCTGCTTATTGAGCTAATTTAATTAGACTAAAAGTTAATAAACGCCGTGGAATTGCATTTTCAGCTGAACACTTTACTGCGCATGGGAAAACTTTAATAATGAAGGCAGGTAGTATTTCTTCCTATTTGCTAAACGCAGAGCTTTCGCCTGGGCCTATGCGACACTTCTGAAGGTCTTAGAAACTGTTAGATTTGTTAGATCAATTAACTTCTTCAGCAGTAGGAAATTATGTCTGAAGATTAAAATAATGTATAGCATAGAGATGAGCATTCCGGCCCGTTGGCCGGGCCGACCTCCATTGGTTAGCGGGCCGGGCGGGGCCGGTCCGAGAAAATTTTTAACTGCGGGCCGGAGCGGGCCGAAACGGGCCGGATCAACTCTAGAAAATGTTGTAAAATCACTAAAATTAGCTACACATTTCTGGTTATTTTATGGCAAAATTTGACATTTCGTAGCATAATTTAGCCTCCCCATCTTGCATTGAAGCCTTTGAAATACTAATTGTTAGTAAAATTTTGGAATTTTTCTTTTGGCGCCCCGGGACGGGCCGAATTTTGGAACAGGCCGGGCTGGGCCGGGCCGAGCAAAGTTTGGAGCGGGCCGGGCCGGGCTGGGCCGAAAAAATCCGGCCCGTGCTCATCTCTAGTATAGCAGGCTTAGACCAAGAGTCCATAATTTATTCCTTAATATTATAGAAGAAGAGTAAGCCACTAGAGGGCTTCTCTTCTTGGCATTGCGTAACGGTGCTCCGACAACAATACGCGAATGTTCCACCGTTTGGTGGGGCGGGGTCGATAAGCATACCCCCTTCCCGTTTGGTGGGGGGTAGGCAAAAGGGGTCCCCGTTTGGTGGGGGGTATGCAAAAGCGGTCCCCGTTTGGTGGGGGGGGTTAGGCAGAATGGGTGTCCCCGTTTGGGGGGGGTCGCAAAGTCAGGCTAAGATTGGATGAATCTGATTGGCTGTGGGGCACCCCCCAAACTGGGACATCTTTTGTATACCCCCCCACCAAACGGGGACCTTTCATTGCTACCCCCCCACCAAACGGGGACCTCCCTTGGCTACCCCCCCCCCCCACCAAACGGGGAGCCATTTGCGAATAGAACAAAAACTACCGTAATCCTCTGCCCTACCCCCCCCCACCAAACGGGGGGGGGGTCTCTGCAATCTGATTGGCTGTTGGCTACCCCCCCCCCCCCACCAAACGGGGACCTCTTTCTGCTACCTCCCCCCCCACCAAACGGTATGTTTGTCGAAGAGAGCTACCCCCCCACCAAACGGGAGAACGTTCGCGTATTGTGGGCGGAGCACCGTTACGCAATGCCAAGAAGAGGAGCCCTCTAGTGGTTTACTCTTCTTCTTATATATAGTGCAATTATGCACTCTTGCTCAGACGTATGAATTGAAACCATATAGGAAATTTGTATATGCCACTCCGTAATTAGTCCGATTTGCTACAGGAGAAGCTGTGGTATATTAAGTCATAATGTTGACTTAGGTTTGATACCAGGTATTGTTTTGATGTACTTGAAGTGAAAGTAAAACTAAATCAAAACTGAAACTGAAATTGAATACAAGACCTAAATTGGATACGGGTCCGGGTTCTCGCGGAACGGGTCATGACCAGCGGGACTACGATCTGCGGAAATTGCTAAGAATCGTTGACTCTGTGATGTGTAGTAAAGCACAAGGGCTTTTGTAGTTTTAAGTAACGTTGTAATGTAGTAAATTAAAGTATTAAGCAGTAAAGCACAAGGTTGCTAATTAATTAATAACAATCACAAGCACACGGCAGTTGATGATTTTCTAGCATTGTGCGGAATGTTTGCTTTTGTTCTTGTTTCTGCTTTATTATACTTGTTGTGTTAGGAAAGTAAAACAAATACATACTTGAATGAGTAAACACTTCGTACGAAATCACTTTTACAAATGTCCTTGGTTCGACTTTGGCAAACTGACTAAACTGCGTGAGCATACCACCCCCGAGATTTTGGCCTTAATGTGCCGAGCATCTAGCAGGCTTAAAGTGTTATGTATGTACGGCAATGGAAAGCAAGGCAATGAAATGAAAAGACTACTTTCTATTTAAACGCAACAGCAATGAAAACCACTCTCAAAGTCTAGGCATCAACCTCAAGCAACAGTTTTGATTTTTCACATTTTAACACATTTTCAGTACACTACATTTCTTCTCTTTCTTTAAAAAGTTTCTACGTTCTTTTAAGATGATCTTTAGTCTCGGACAAATCCTATGTCCGATCCTGGTAGGAACTGCAGAGGGCGACGTCGGTCTCTTTGAGGGAAACGTCTTTCACCCTGCTCACCCACGAGAGGTTCCGGATCTTGGGGACCGTGAAAGTCAGGAATCGGACCATTTTGAGGACCGGGATCCTGAACAAGCCAGGTATCCTCCGCATTTACCTCCCCATCTTCCAAATCAGGCGCAACCTTTAATCCTGTCTTTACTAGATTCCGTGCATTCACAGTTTCTCCAGTATTTAGAATGTAGGTACACTGGCCTTTCGTCGCTATGATTGTCTTTGGGGGACCAAACGAAGGAAATCCTTTGCCGTAAGAAACCAGCTTATGACGAACAGCATCGCCAACTTTAAAATCGGGAACTCGGGATCTTCTGACGTTGTCAGCATGTCGAGCGTACTTTTCCTGATATGTGGCAACTTGGGATCGCAAATTCTTTGAAATAGGGTCTTGCGAAACCGGCTGGAATGGAGCGGACAGTTTGGTACGGATTTCCCTTTTCAGCAATAGTCTGGCGGGAGTTAGACCGGTTGCCGTTTGGGGAGTAGATCGATAAGTCATCAGAATCGAGCGGAGAGAATCTGACCAATCTCGACCTTCAATGTATGCTACTTGAAGGCCTTCTTTGAGGACTCTATTAAATTTTTCGACCAGACCGTTTGCCGAAGGATTATAAATAGCACACAGGGTGTGTTTAATATCGAGGGAAGCAAGGAATTTCTTGAATTCGGAACTGGTAAACTGAGGACCATTGTCGCTAACCAGTTCCAAAGGATTTCCAAATCTTGCGAAGATTGGCGAAAGGAAATCAATTATGGCTTTAGAGGTTACCGTTTCTACAGCTGCAACCTCAGGCCATTTAGAGAAGTAGTCAGAGATTACCACCAAATAACGATGTTGCCTGGGAGCAATAGCATAGGGCCCGGCTATGTCAATAGCCACTTTCTCCCAAGGGCCTTGAGGCCAGGGTATTGGTTGAACTGGAGGGGATCTCCGTTTATGAACTTTATCACTGGCTTGACACGGATAACAACTGCGAACCACATTTTCTACGTCTTTAGTGATACCAGACCATCAGTAGTAATTTCTGAGTCGTGCCTTGGTTCTGACTATACCGGGATGTCCCTCGTGCGCTAGATTCAAGGCTTTGGAGCGAAGATTCCCGGGCAGAACAAGGATTCCATTACTACGAAATAAACAGCCTCCAATGATTGACAATTCATTTTCCATTTTGGAAAAAGGTTAGCAGCCTGCTGAAACTTTCCGAGGCCAACCAGTTTGCATAGGTCATCACTTGGTTTAGAGTTTCATCATCTCCTGTTCCCGCTGCAATTTCTTCTTTGGAAAAAGCGTCTTCTGAAACTACAGCAGCCAGTCGTATATCATCGTCGGCAAACCCTGGTTCCGAGTCAATGGGCTGTCGAGACAATGCATCAGCAGTATCACTAACTTTCCCAGGTTTGTAGACAATCTGGTATGAATAGGTAAGCAGTCGAGCATTCCATCGGCTTATTCGCATGGATTTTCTACTTTCGGTCGTTGAACCCAGTAGCACCGTCAATTAGGAATTCCTCGAACTAGGTCTGTGGTACCCTTTTCCTCTAGTAGTTGTACCTGGAACTTTGATTCTTTGCACAGAATGATCATACTTTTGGGTCGTCATTTGCTTGGCTTCCAACATCGCTTGCTCTATCTGACGTGAAATTTGTAGAGCACGAGCCAACGTCAAGTCTGGCTCCATGAGGAGACGTTCTCGAATTCTTGCAGACTTTGTCTTTTCGACGATTTGGTCCCGAACCATTTCGTCCTGTAAGGGTCCATAGTTGCAATCACTGACCAAAGCACATAAGGCAGCATGCCATTAGTCTGTACTTTCCTCGGCTTCTTGGCTTCTTTGCTTGAATCGGTACCGCGCAGCAACCACATTGGTACGTGGTCCAAAGTGTCCGTCAAGTCGGGCTAACACATTGTCAAAAGTCTGTACCTGACCGTCTGGGGGAATGGCACCAGGTAAAGCCCGGAAGATTCGGTGCCCTTCAACACCGAGGCAGTGCAACAGTAAAGCAATCTTTCTACAGTCAGGGAATTGTTCGGGGTTAGCAGTAGCCCCAATAGCAATAACATAATTCAAGAAAGTTTCTTTCCAGGAACGCCATGGTATGGCAGGAACACCAGGGGTAGGAAGAAATTGTTGAGGCGGAGGTATCGTCTCCATGGCCTCGTCGCCAAATGTTATGTATGTACGGCAATGGAAAGCAAGGCAATGAAATGAAAAGACTACTTTCTATTTAAACGCAACAGCAATGAAAACCACTCTCAAAGTCTAGGCATCAACCTCAAGCAACAGTTTTGATTTTTCACATTTTAACACATTTCCAGTACACTACATAAAGCACTAGGAAGAGCTGAGTGTCTCTCTCTTCTAGTTATAAGCTCTTGTTGATATCAATTAATTTCCGTTTAATAAACAGTAAAATACCAATAACAATACAGCCCCAAATGCCAAAAGAACTCTAGAAAAACACAGAGGATGCACGAGGGGGCATGCGGAGGATTATTTCAGTAAAGGGAGGAGGGGGGAAATGACAAAAAAAATGTTGTATTGGCACAATGGGAAGTCAACACACACTGACTTTACTGTGAAAGCGAGCGGTTTATATAGCAACAAAAACGGCAACAATAACAATTATGCAAATGAGTTTATGCAAATTAGTTCAGCTTCAGACACTTCCCTGTCTGAGCTTCACGTGCTTGGCAGGCAAGACACAACATCCTCCTCTTCTTCAATGAGCGAAGCGTCCAAGATCAGGCAAATCCGGCTTGATATCGATCTGGATGGCGTCGCTGTCGAACAGGACGGCCTTCCTGGGCATCGGCTGGATTTTCTACCGGATTGGCAGCTGGCTCCGCTTCATGGACGTCGGCATCGGGATAGGTGACGAGTGGATCTTCCACCGGACGACCAAACGTGGGTTGAACAGTTTTCGTCAAGTTTCGGCAATTCCACGTCTTCCCATTTTCCAACCGGAACGTGAATGGACCAATCTTCTTCTGGATTCGGATTGGATCAGACCATCGTGAATGTCCTTTGGCGACTTGCGGCAGGCGATACCTCACATAGTCGCCGACCTGGAGTAGAGACGATTTGGTTGGAACATCATCGTTTTCCAACCGGATTGGTGATGATTCCAATGGCGATGTCAGCTTTGTCCTCATAGCACGTGGCGTGCCATAAAGCTTTTCAAATGGTGACACTCCCGTGGCAGCATGAGGAGTGCTTCTGTAGGCTACCAAGATTTCCCGCAGAGCCTTCTTCCAGTCTCGACCTTCAATGTGAGCACTCTGCAATCCTCCCTTGAGAACCCGGTTGAATCGTTCAACCATTCCGTTGGCTCTCGGATTGTAGACAGCGGTTAGGTTGTGCTTGATCCCATGGGCGGCCAAATATTCCTTGAATTCCTGGGAAATGAACTGAGGTCCGTTATCAGTCACCATCTCTCTCGGGTATCCATGGCGGGAGAAGACGGCTTCCAGGAAACTGATCACTTTGGCGCTGGTGGGATGATCACACGTTGCGGCTTCTGGCCACTTAGTTGTGTAATCTTGCAGAACCATGAGGAATCTGTCTCTTGGAGGTGCAGTCGCATAAGGTCCTGCGAAATCCAAGGCGAGTTTGTACCACGGTTTCCCTGGAATAGGCACTGGCTGAACAGGAGGTTGATTCACAACGGCAGTTTTGTCCGAGGCCTGGCATGGCATGCATCGGTTGATGAATTCTTCGACATCGCGTTGCATCCCTGGCCACCAGTACTGACTTCGGATTCGTTGCTTCGATCGAACGATTCCAGAGTGTCCCTCATGAGCGAGAGCCAGGACTCGTTCCCGAAGCTTGGCAGGAACCACTGCAGATTCTCCTCGTAGTAGGGAGCCATTGCAGACTGACAGTTCCTTCCGGACCATGTGATATGGACGGAGTTGTAGACTGACAGCGGATCTGGACGGCCACCGGTTCTGAACGTATTCAGATACCTGTGAGAGCAAGGAATCTTCCGCGGTTGCAGAGGACAGCTCAGCAACCGTTAGAGCTGGATTCTGATGAATGGCAGCCACGAAATGATCTGTCCAAGAATCTTCCATTGACTGTTCCTTGGAATCAATTGGCAGGCGAGACAAGGCATCGGCCACTGTGTTCTGTTCACCTCGCCGGTATTCCACGGTGTAGTCAAATTCTGCGAGGCGCAGATACCATCTGGCAATTCGCATGGGCTTATGACCTTTTGTACCCATGGAACTGTTGAACAGACTGACCAGAGCCTGTTGATCTGTCCTGATGATGAACTTCGTTCCCCAGAGATATCGTTTCCATCGATCAACTGACCAAACCACCGCCAGTCCTTCTTTCTCCATGACGGAGTAGCGGCGTTCGGCTGAGCTGAGAGAGCGGGAAGCGTGAGCCAGAGTGACTTCTTCCCCATTTGGTCGGACTTGTGACAAAGTTCCACCAATTCCAACATCAGACGCATCTGTGGTCACGATGAGAGGTTGACCTTTTTGATAGGTTCCTCTGGCAGGAGCAGAAGTGAGCAGCTTCTTCGCAGAAATGAAGGCTTCTTCCATCTCTGGAGTCCAGGCAACCTTCGTTGGCTTATCACGGATGGCTTTCCTGAGAGGCTCCACCAGCGTAGCAAACTGAGGCACGTAGCTGGTGTAGTAACCACACATTCCAAGGAAAGTAGCCATTTCCTTGGGAGTCTGTGGATGAGGCATCCGATCAATGGCTTCTGTGTTGCTCGTGAGTGGGCGGATTGAATCGGCGGAAATGCGGTGACCAGAGAAGTTGATTTCGGCCGCATGGAGCACCATCTTCTGCGGCTCCAAAGTTGCACCCCGATCGTTGAATCGCTGAAGACAAGTCTGAATCCTGGCTTCCAATTCTTCATTATTTCTGCCATGGACCAAAACGTCATCCATCAGTGGCAGAACCCCTGGGATTCCGGCCAAGATGATGGACACAGCTTTCTGAAACACACTTCCAGCACAGGTATAACCCATGGGAAGGCGCCGATACTGGAAAAGACCCAGCGGCGTCAGAAAGGCTGTTAGATGGCGGGATTCTTCGGCCAATTCAATCTGATGGTAGGCTTGGCGGAAATCGAACTTCGCAAATCGGGTAGAATCTCCGATCTCAGCTTCGATATCTTCTTGAGTTGGCGTCGGAAATCGCTCAGAGATGACCACTTTGTTCAGTTCTCTGAGGTCGCAGCAGACTCTAACATTCCCATTCGGTTTTGGCACCACGACCATGGGATGAACCCATTCTGAGGATTCAATTCTTTCGATGATGCCATCCGATTCCATCTGACGGAGGGCCTCAATGGCTTTGTCCTGGAGCGCCATTGGAGGTCGTCGAAACTTGTTGGCAATCGGCTTCGCATCTTCCTGAACCCGGATTTTGTGGACAAATCCTTTCAGAGGTCTCAAGTTTCCAGAGAAAAGTTCCGGAAACTGGTCTCTGACTGACTGGGAGGTCAGACGTCGGAGATGATTTCTGTCGGCATCCTGGATCTTCATTCCCAAGGCGTGGAAAAGGTCCAGACCCAAAAGGGAGGTGTCATCCAAATCGACCACCAGGAAGATACCCTTGACAGTCTGGCTACCGTAGGTCACCACTGCCCGAAATTCACCCAAGACCCTGATGGATTTCCTTCCGTAGGCGACGGCAGTTTGGAGGGTTGGTTGGAGATGACCATCCCCGAACATCTTCCTGAAAATCTTCACTGGAAGGATAGATGCCGTACTCCCAGTGTCAACCACCACTTGGACAGGAACCGATTCCCCACCAGGACTGGCAATATGTAGGGTAACCCAGATTGATCTGGATCTGGCCTGACCCCGTTTGCTGGAGACCTGGAGGACCACGGCATCAGTTCCTTCGTCGTCATCTTCCAAGCATCGCACCCGTTGCTTCGGCTTCTGTGGGTTGGCTGATTTCTTGCACACCCGTGCAAAGTGATTCTTCTTGCCGCATGATGAACAGGCCTTGTTGAAGGCAGGGCAACCATTGGTCTTCGGTTTATGGCCTGTTCCTCCACAGTGTGTGCAGGATTGGCCAGGTTTGCCAGGCTTGGCTGGATTGGATCCAGCCGCGGCAAACCGACCAGGCTTCCCACGTTGAATCTTATTGATGCTTCCGGTCTTCTGATAGTCAGCCTGAGGAGACTGAGAAATGGCCTTGGCATCGTTGATGGCTTGCTCGATGTTTCTGACCATCTCCACGGCGCGTTCCAAGGTGAGGTCCTTCTCCATGAGCAGCCTCTCCCTGGCTCGGGAGTTGCTGGTGGCTCGGACAATGTGATCCCGGAGAAGTTCGCTCTCTAGGATCCTGTAGTTGCACTTGGCGACGAGTCTCTTCAATTCGGCAAACCATTCGTCGAACGGTTCGCTTGGCAGTTGCGAACGTTCGTTGAATTTGACTCTAGCCGCAACTACGTTCTCCTGAGGCTGGAACTGCTGCTCCAAGATGGACATCGCCCGTTCCATGGTGAGATTGGCACGATCGTCAGGGTTGACCAATGAGTTGAAGATTCTCTGCCCCTCTGTTCCGAGGCAGTGGATCAGGATTGCCACCCTCCGTGGCATGGGGAAATCAGCATCTGCTTTCCCGGAGGCAAGCAGATATGTTTCAAAGGCTAGGCGCCAATCGCTCCAAGGCATCGCTTTCTGCCCTGGACCAGGCAGAAATGGAGGCGGTGGTGGCAGGGCGTGACCTTCCATAGGAGTAGCTTTCGGGGCCCAGCTGTTGAGGATCTTAGGACACTGGTCTGTTTGTGAGAACCAATGACCACCGATGACTGGCCAATGATGCGACTTCTGATCACTGAGTACTGACGGACGTCTGATCACTGACCACTGAACACGGCTGATCACTGACCACTGAACAATGCTGATCACTGACCACTGAGCACTTGCGGACGTCTGATCACTGACCACTGGACACTGGCGGACCTCTGATCACTGACCACTGAACAATGCTGATCACTGACCACTGACGGACCTCTGATCACTGACCACTGAACAATCCTGATCACTGACCACTGACGGACCTCTGATCACTGACCACTGACCACGGCTGATCACTGACCAAGGTTGACCAAGGCTGATCACTGACCAATGTTGAACCAAGGCTGATCACTGACCAAGGTGGACCAAGGCTGATGCTGATGATGGCGTCTTCGAAGAATGAGGGTGGTGTGTGTTGCTGGCAGCTTCCCACGTTAGGCAAAAGATCAAAGTTGATCAAGGCAGAAAAGTTCAAAGAACTCGCAGCGCCAATTATGTTGTATTGGCACAATGGGAAGTCAACACACACTGACTTTACTGAGAAAGCGAGCGGTTTATATAGCAACAAAAACGGCAACAATAACAATTATGCAAATGAGTTTATGCAAATTAGTTCAGCTTCAGACACTTCCCTGTCTGAGCTTCACGTGCTTGGCAGGCAAGACACAACATTTCCTTTACCACATAAGATAACTTGTGTCTTAAGGTGGTGGTATCCTTTTGTGCAGTGCTTTTGTGGTGGCTTTTTGAAACGCTATAGCTTTCGCAATTTTGGGAGTTGGAAAGCGCTTTATGCATCGTTTAAAAGCTTATAATCAGTACATTCACATGAGCTTACGACAATCGCAAAATTAACAAAAAATACAGACGTTTTCTGAAATACAGGCTAAATATAGACCAAAAATTTTCGAACACCGATTTCTCAAAACTGAAGAATCGGCCAAAAGTTCTTTTTGTGCCACGATATGAAGGACATATGGGCCGAGGGACGTTTTTTGGATTTGGCTCAGCAGGTCTTAACGGTCGAGAAAATCGGCCAAATGCACGGCATCACGAAATTTCGCAAATTCGCATTGAGGTTTCTTGCGACTCGATACGTTTTAGCCCAAACCAAGAAAAACGTCCCTCGGCAGAAGTACGAGTTTCGATTCTGACAAAAATCTCCGGAATCCGTCAAGTAGTTTTTGAGAAATCGATGTTCAAAACAAAATAATCGCAGTTTTGCCAAAATGGTCTTTCGGCCAAATCTCTAGCTTAAAACAATAAAGTCCGGCTAATAGGCATTCATAAAATGGGCATTTGGACGCTGTATCGATAAGTATAAATAAGCCAACTTTATCCTAAACATGTGGCAGTAAGTTTGAAAAAACTGATTTCCTCAAAAATAGACATTTTGTGACTCTCGAAACAGTTTTTTGCTTATACTGACTTAACCACTAGAAATAGCTCAAAGGTTGTAATAGCAAAAATATACATTTTCGTGTCTTCTTTAGCCATGACAACCAATCCTGTGTCTTGTCTACCTACTGGGAGCTTAAGGCCAAAAACCAAAACTTTCTTATCTTTTGGCCTAAGAATACGGGACTGGTCCGAAAATGTTAAGGAGCACGGAAATAGGTTATTTCGTAAGTTTTAGCCATTTACGTAAAGGATTAGAGCCGTAGGAGTCAAAAATACCCGAAAGAAAACCAGCACCTTAAACGTAGTCTCTCGCTTTAAACTTAACATTGACCTGTACGCTCTACTGTCGCCGTGTTACTTTTTGTTTCCATAGATGGTCCTGGAAATACCGTAAGTTCCTGTCGGTTTTGAGCAATGTATATGTCGCAGTAAAGTAGTACATTTAGTGATGTACTACATTCCTAGAAAATTTCAGTGATGTACTACATCACTAGTCAAGTTGTACATCGGACTTCAAAGGTCTCAAATGTACAACTTTACTGACAAATTTCAGTAATGTAGTACATCACTGAGTGATTGTCAGTGATGTAGTACGTCACTAAAGCATTTTCAGAAAATCAGTACATTTATGTTTGCTTCCTATCTGTATGCTATAGAGGGAGAAAATTTACAGTCTGAAGACCTAAGGCTATTGACAAGCTCTAATTCGAGAAATTTAAACAATAGAAGGAAGAGATTACAGAACAGATTGTAAGATAATTTTGAAAACTAATCCTGCCGATTTATTGCGGTTTTTCTATTTTTATGGAAATATTGATATTAAAATAGTAGCCGAGTTTGGCTTAAGCAATGCACACATTTGACTTTGTCAAACTTTTTAAACTAAAACTTAAACTTATTTAGACTTAAACTCAATTTAACAGTTAACTTTGTGTTTCTTTTTTTCTTCTTTGTTTTCTTTCTTAACAAAAAGATGCGATAAGTTTTAGCTAGGCTGGCGGATGATAAGGTTCATAGTCAGGGGCGCACCCAAGGGGGGGGGCGGGGGGACGTCCGCCCCCTGTCAGGTTTCGAAGGTCAGAAAAATTAAGAAGCACAAAGGAGAAAAAGCAGAAAAAACAAAAATTTTCGCGCCTTCGGCGCGAATTAACCGTTCTTTGGTTGTTTTTAGGATAGCATATGGGGCGGGGTGGGGTCGCTCGTCTTCAATTATTATTTGGTATATATATATACATAGCAAGCACTTGCTATACTTTCTGTGCGTACTATATATGCATAGATGCGTTGCTGTTTGTTTCTATTTTGATTTGACATGGTAAACTAACATATTATTTGGTCAAGGGAACATTACGTCTAACCAACCAACCAACCTGTTAAACTGCTCAAAGCAAAGAATTGAAAGTTTTGAAAACAAATTTACTTCGAAATTTAAAATTTTCTTCGACTTATAGGGGGCTGCGCCCCCAGACACCTTGCGTATCTATATATTTTTCGCCAGCTATTCATACTTTCACACTGCAGTTCGACGAGCATGTAACGTAAAATGAAGCTAAGGCCCAACGATGTTTGAAGACTCTTAAAAACGCAGTAACGCAAATTAAAAACCCCTGATATGCTTTTTTACAAAATATAATTTAAAATGCACACACGAAAGCTCAGTCAAATTTTGCTACTGCTAACCCCAACATGGCTCGAAAAATTTTTCAAATAGGTGAAGCTTTTGAAAAAGAGCACTAGCTTTTAGCTGGGGGCTCCCGCCCCCAGACCCCCGCTTCTTCCCACTTTTTCTTATCATAGCTACATTGCTTTGCTTAGTTTAGAGTTTTATTAGTTTGTGTTATATAGTACGTATATATTATAGGAATAAGTTAAGTTTCGTACCAACTTTTTATTTTCCTTTTCCGGAATTTATGTTTGGAATGAAATTAACACAATTATATATTGTGTTAATTAATGTAATATATATATATATATATATATATATATATATATAATATATATATATAAATATAAATATATATATATATTAATGTAATATATAATTATATATTATATAATTATATATTACTTTATATATCCGGTGAAACCAGGGCGCCAGCCAGAAGACAATTTTGATCCTTTGAAACAACAAAAAGTGGTCAGAAAAAATTGTTTTCAGGTCTAGAATGCAAAAAATTCTCAACTTCTGGGGGGCTGCGCCCCCCAGACCCCCTGCTTTCGCATTTCTGAGAATGATTAATTCTATTTAACTACTTCAGCCAATGAATCTGCAATAAATGGTCACCGCAAAAATTGTTGAAAACGTTAAGTTTGTTTAGTTAAGTTAAGTAAGTGGAAAACATTAAAAATTTACAGCATTTATCAAATAGAAATAGTGTATTTTTTAAACCAAACTTAGTTTTCAAAATTATCCTACAGTAATCTGTTCCTTCTATTGTTTAAATTTCTCGAATTAGATCTTGTCAATAGCCTTAGGTCTTCAGTCTGTAAATTTTCTCCCTCTATAGCATAAAGACAGGAAGCAAACATAAATGTACTGATTTACTGAAAACGTTTTAGTGATGTACTACATCACTGACAATCACTCAGTGATGTACTACATTACTGAAACTTGTCCTTAAAGTTGTACATTTGAGACTTTTGAAGTCCGATGTACAACTTGACTAGTGATGTAGTACATCACTAAATGTACTACTTTACTGCGACATATATGCAAATGACAAAGTTCAGATGCTGACTCCAATTTACCTTTTCAGGCCTTGTATGCCTTTTTCTCAAGACTGTCCAATCCTTCACCCAAATCGTTTGAGGAAGGGTTATAACATGTTCGTATGTGCTTAATGTTTCTATCATTTTGGTAGCCTATGAATTCATTGCTCGTGAACTGAGGACAGCTGTTTGCGACGATTCATACAGTAATCCAAAGCTGTTAAGTCAAATTTGGAAAACTTGATTACCACAACGGAAGTAACCTGACTAGTAAATTTAGACAATGTAAGTTATCGTGAGTTATCGTTCAGAAAAAGGTGCTGTTGTATATGGACCAACTATGTCAATATCACCTTCTTCCATTGTCCAGACGAAAAACTTACTGGCTGCATTGGAGGTGAATATACTTTGGTAAATTTATCTGCAAAGGGACAAATGTTGCAGGCGCGGACCTGGTCTTTCACGTCATTGTCCATATTCGGCCACCAATTAACTTTGCTGATTCGTTGTTTCGTTCATACATTAAACACATTATACTCATTAAACTCATTATACGCATTAAATCGTACTTGCAAACTTAAGGGGGTCCATTTTTGGGCCATTTTTTCAACTTTCTCCGATCTCGCTGATTTTTACATAGTTTATTGTCCAAACGGTATATTTTAACGAGTTTTTAAAACTAAAGTCGTAAGTATTACGGTTGTCAAGTAATTTTACCTCAAAGTTGAGATTCATGTGTTAAACATAGAAAATTTAAAGTTCTCATTTTTGGCGTACGCCAAAAAAATCTGCCGACAAACGTTGATGACTCTGGACAAATTATACATTAAAATAACGCTAATCTGTTAAACTGCGGTACCTTGGAATTAGAATTTTAAATAGGGCCTTAAAGTTTTTAAATTAATTTTTAAATGATTAAATTTTGATATGATGCTCAAGTCGTGTCAAATTTTATTCCTTCAAAAATTAGTTAAAAACTTTTAAAGGCCTAAATTTAAATTCTAATTCCAGAATACCGCGTTTAACAGTTTGCTTTATTTTAATGTATAATTTGTCCAGATTCATCAACGTTGTCGGGAGATTTTTTGGCGCACGCAAAAAATGACAACTTTTAAAATTTCTTATGTTTAACACATGAAATCTCAACTTTGAGGTGAAATTTGTCGACAACCCTAAGAGTTACAACTTTAATTTTAAAAATTCGTTAAAATATACCATTTGGACAATAAAATATGTGAAAATCAGCGAGTTCGGAGAAAGTCGACAAAATGACCCAAAAATGGACCCCCCCCCTTAACTAGTTTTCTTTACCATCCACCATTCCACCATTCAGTTACAAATTGCTATCTAGTCTATGAGGTTTTCATGTTTTATAACGACATGAACGACTGTGTCTTAACATTAAGCCAACAGCAGTATCCTAGTTTTATACGCTTACTGAGATAACTACAAACAATTTGGATAAATAACTCCCCATGATGAATATATAACTGGGAATTGTCCGAAAACAATTATTCAGCATGCATTCTGTCCACTCAATTCAATTAATTACCTCCACTAGGACCACCAGGTTCAACTAATCTGAATAGTAGAAAAACAAATAAGCCAATCCATTTTGCAGGGAAAATCATACTTATTTACATAAACAATGCAATAAGATAATGAGATAATCAATTTCAGTCTTTATGATAATACCAGCTGTTCACAAAAAGGCTTGTTAAAAATTGAATAAATTCAAGCAAGGTCATGATGCTGATTCCAGTGTATAAGCCTGAAATATAAAGTTTGGGATGAGCTACATTCTTTATAAAATTTCCAATACTTAAAAATTGAAGCAACATGTGAGATTAATGGAATGACTCACAAAAATCTCTAAACAATTGTTATGTTGTAGTCAGCGATTTTAAGGGAGTAGACTGTCAAAGAGAAACGTTTAGGATGAAGCTAAACTTCCTCGCGAAAATACGGGGTCGTGGCATGACGAAACAAACTTCATTGATCAAAACTTGAACAGAAAATTGAAACTCATGACACCATAAACCAGGAAAAATAAGGTCTGCTTACATTATTGTATATGGAAGAAAGGAGGATGCGTCAAGCAAACGAAGCTGGAACTATATCCTCTGAGCTTGTGGTATACAGAACTGCATAAGAATTTACAATCTGTGATTGCTGCATGATGACTGTACATGTAACTTATACTTTGCTTCTTTCTTACTTAGCGTGCCGCCAACATTTGACAGGAAGGACCAGGCACCCATATCAGCCTCCTGTTGGAAGATCGTCTCGGATAGCTCAGAGTAATACACTCTTAGGTAAGCTATATTTCGACGAATTCTGTCCGTCAAATGTTGAATGTCATCGTCCGTTCCATTTCTGCTGAACACTCTCTCTAGCGTTGCCGAGTCAACGCTTAAACCAATTTCTTTCAGTATGCTCTAAAATTCGTCTATTGTTTATTTGTTTAGGTTTTGTTTATCTATCTTTCACAAAATCAGGCATGTTCGTGAAATGGGAGTAAGGTTTCAACAATAAAGCTAATGGCACAGAGAAACCATGCCTCGAAGCGCTTTTGCACAAACGTCTCAACAATCAATTATCAATATCTACATTTCAAATGAAATTACTATATTTTTTAGTTTAGTCGTAGTCAAGAGATCGTAGGTTGCATGTTTTGGCAAATCAAACAACAGTAACAGTGGGATATTCCTCAAATTATTAGATCACCCTTCCATGCGATGGTATGCGATGGGAGGGAGGTGGGTGATGTCAGTTGGAGTGAGAGGGTATGTATATACATTAGTGGGGCAGGTGTGTCATCCTAATGTGTAGCGTGTATGCGCATGTTAATGTGATGTGCGCTAGAAGAGCATGTGGCATGCGTTCACTCCCCCTCCCCCAGTTTTTCACATTCGAAGGTTTTGTGTGTTTGTTTGTTTGTTTGTTTGTTTGTGTGTATATATTTGTGTTAAGCGAACGATGTCATGGGGGACCCTTATGTGTGTGTATATGTGTGTGTTGTGTGAACGATGTCACGTGTTTGTTTGTTTTTCGTTTGTTTGTTTGTTTATGTTTGCGTGTATATGTGCATATATGTGTGTTAAGTGAACGATGTCACGAACGATGTCATCGAGGACCCATGTATGTATATGTGTGTATATGTGTGTGTTGTGTGAACGATGTCACGAATGTTGTCATGGGGGTACCCATGTATGTGTAGGGGTATGGTGTATGTGTGTGCATGCTGAACGATGTCACGAACGATGTCATGGTGCTACCCATGTATGTGTAGGGGTATGTGTATGTGTGTATGCTGAACGATGTCACGAATGTTGTCATCGGGGTACCCATGTGGGTGTAGGGGTATGTGTATTGTGTATGTGTGTATGCTGAACGATGTCACGAACGATGTCATGGGGGTACCCATGTGTGTGTAGGAGTATGTGTATGTGTGTGTGCTGAACGATATCACAAACGATGTCATGGGAGTCCCCATGTATGTGTAGGGGTATGTGTATGTGTGTATGCTGAACGATGTCACGAACGATGTCATGGGGGTACCCATGTGTGTGTAGGAGTATGTGTATGTGTGTATGCTGAACGATGTCACAAACGATGTCATGGGAGTCCCCATGTATGTGTAGGGGTATGTGTATGTGTGTGTATGCTGAACGATGCCACATATATATGGAGATATATACATACATATACATATACATATATACATATATGTGTGTATATATATATATATATATTTATTTCGTGTTGCCATCGCATGGATTGTCTACCAATTATTATTCCCACAAAATTTTACTTACTCTCCTGTAATGTTTTCCTGGAAAATGTTTACTCCCTTAGAAAATTTTTTGCTCCCCTTGGGAAATTTTAATACTTCCCTATTAAAATAGGAACAGATATGAAATGAAATGAAAAATTACTGGGAAATTATTAATGGGGAACAATAATCTACGGACCACATTGTTTGACCCTACTTGCACACTGGTGGTAAGTTTATGAACTTTGATCCAGCGTCATGTAGTGATATAATGGTTGTTTTTAGAGTTATCTTTTAAACTCATGAAGTAGAAAATATGATGAGACGTCTAATCTTACTTTGACATGCACTAGACGTTCTGAATTGTCCACCAAGGCAGCAGCGGAAGGCTGAACGTAAATGTATTTAACATAGCCAGGTGATGGATGGCTGACAATTGATGTAGTTAAGTCATACTTGTGTTCACGACATGCTGCTGGACAAACGTCAATATTGCAGTGTATGGTTCTGTCAAACTTGACAACCTCTTGTTCAAAGAACTAAATATAAATAAACTCATTGCCTTGGAAGATTTAGTTTGGATTTATGTGCACGCACAGCAAAAGGGCTGCAGACGAAACTAAACCTATACAGGGATTTAAATAACTATACAAGAAATTAATTCGTCCACAACCTGCTCCCCTTCTTTTTGAACTTAGCCCCCATAGTAGTATAGATGTCCCCTTCACCCCCCACAGTTTCTCCTACCGTAATCCTTGTTTATGTCATTGCTAACTATTTCTGAAATTCATACTAATTCAATTAAATATCAACCATTTCTGAAAGCGTCAACTTTCACCTTTCAGATGTAATGTGTGAACTGATGACTTATTAATTGCCTCGCTTTCCACTCTTGCCTTTTATAATTCTGTTTGAAAATTAATTAATAATTCTGGTTGATTCATCTGTTCATTCACATTTTATATTATCAAACAGCTTCGTCTAACACTGCGTTTTAAGTTGCAAGAAGTATAAGGTGCTTTCCATTTATTCGGCTTTGCAAAAACAGCTGTTCCACATTGCCTGCTTGCCTAAAGCAAAAGCGTTGCAAGGCAATAATCAACAACTAAAATCTCGTACTTTTATGTGCAAGAAAAACTCACAGAAGCACAGAACGTCTTCTTATCTAGTTGATATTACATCATGACATTTCATACAGACAGCCACAGACAACGGCTGGTTCCTACCAACAGCTGTTTGCCAATAGAGTTTCCTTCCTCAGACAAATTAGCAAGATAAAACGGCTAGCCAACAAAACTGCAAAGACACTGACGCAGCATACGTAATATTTACTCTCCCGCTAATTAGGGCAGCTCCAGATTATCCGGAAAACAATCAGTTGCATTCTAGATTATGACTTCGCCACCGCGCCGCTTGAAATTGTGTAAATATCAGCTGTTTTCACAGCATTCCCCCTTTTTTAGAAATTATCTGGTATATCTGAAAATTCGTAGCTTACGTAAGTGTCCGTTTTTGACGCCTTCTTGTCGATGTCACTTAAAACTAAATCTGTCAAACAAGCAGCTAATTTTAATGAGGGTTTTCATATATGATTACACAACAGCAACTTCTTTGCTTCCTCGCACTCACTAAGACAAAAGTCTGAACACGTTTGTAGGTTTCATTAGAAATTCTACAATTCCGTACCTTCTTTTATTGAGTCGTTTCCCTTCTTGAATGCTTAACCGTTAACCTGTATAGATACCTATGAACTGTCAGCTGTTTAATCCTATCGCAATCGCAAAATATGATTTAGTATCGTTCAGTTCAGACATGAAAATTCTAATTTTACCGACGCAGTAATACTAGCTAGCTATCACGCTGCCCGCAGGCGCAACTCTGCAATTACATGTTTGCCGCCCCGCCCCGCCGCCACACTTTTCATGACTGTTCTTTCATTCTTGAATTACTATTCTTGAATCAAATATTTTAAATACTAGCATAATACTGGTAGCCAATTTGGTTTTTAGATATTAAAAGTGCATCAGAAATGCCATTGAGTTAATTCATCACCCCAACCTAGTGATGAAGCAGTTCGGCATCTAGAATCAGGTTTCATAAGTGACAGAGTAAGACTTGTTGTTCGGCACTTTGCGTGCTTTAACGACAGCCCCTCGGGAAGGTTCTCTGTCACCCGCTGTCATTGTTTTTCTTTTTTTATTTTTTAAATGCTACAGTTACGACAAAAAGCACTTACATTGCTAGACTAATAGATACCATTACAAATACAGGTTTACATTTAAATACAATCAACAAACCAATAACAATATGCCTCAATGACACTATGTCCTTGTACGACGTAAGGCCAACAATAAGGTTAGCATTACTTACATGTAATTAGTGTAAGTACTTACCTAAGCACGTAAGTATTTGCTTACCCAAGTACGTAAGTATTTATTTACCCAAGCACGTAAGTATAATCATGTCTTGTAAGTCTACGCTTACAGAAGAGTCAATTTAAACCTCTACACAAAAGTGGTAATACGACAAATACCTATGATGAAAGATTTTTTAATTCGCCATCATCTTCCACAGGCTCGTCGCTATAGGTGAGAACGTATTCAGCTATACTTCTGTTCTTGTCAACATCGACTTTATACGCATCTAATGGTTCCATACCTTTATCATCCACTAGTTCATTTTTTATCAAATTATCTCCCTTATAATGGGATCATTACCGAACTCAATGAGCTCAGAAAATTTATTCAACACCAGGCCGTTAATTGTTCTTCTGATGCGTGGGATAAGATCATCGCTTCTCTTTCTGATTCTTTGTTTGAGTAACCATCTTCTTCCTTAGATATCCTAGTCAAGCGCGACCTGTGTTTTGCTACGGCTTGTTCTTTCAGATCTTGCCAAAAATGTGACAATTTCTCTCTGCTGTCACTGTTGTCAATGGTGTCAGTGCTGTCCTCCAGTTTCATAATCTTCTTCGTCAGTTTCTGTAGTATTGTGAGCCCTCAGCTTGTGGGTGTACAAGCTTTGACGATGACGGTATACTTTTGAGCATTCCGAACACTCATACATGGTGAAGGAGATTTTACGGTAAGATGGGTTCACTATAGCAGCACCCCTTTTATTAATTTCTTTCCATCCTACTTACGATAAGCCTTACAACATACTGCGTCAGTACTTACCCATCCCTGACGTAAGTGACTTCACCAAATCTTGTAAGTGGATTACAAATACTTACGTAAATAAACCTTTTGTTGGAGCTTTTGAGCAAAAGCTTACTCCAGTAAACTAACGGACCGAGGTTCGCCACATGGACAGACCGTTTCACTGCGGCGTGCGCTAACTAAGGTCGAATCCCGGTCACAACGTATCCATCAGCTGTTGTTGGGTTTTACCTTTAATTTGTTTACCTTTAATTTGGGTAGCCCTGAAGGGCTGTTGGGATACGATGTGGACCGGGATTCGACCTTGGGTCGCGCGCGCGTGTCCATGTGGCGAACCTCACCAGTTTACTGAATAAGCTTTTGCTCAAAAACTACAACAAAAGGTTTATTGCAGCCAAAATCCTTGCCGAGTCCTGCGATGTAAGTACTGACACGTATGAAACTACCGTGGGGGTGATGGAAAGGAAATTAATAAAAGGGGTGCTGATATAGTAGTTTCATCTTACAAAATTCTCCTTCACCATGTATGGTGTTCAAATGTCAAAAATACCGTCGTCGTCAAAAACTTGTACACTCATAAGCTGAGTTATACAATACTACAAACTTTCGGTGAGAAGGTATGAAACTAGTACTGTTACCATTGACAACAGTGACTTTTTTTTTTTTTTGTCCCATTTTTGGCAAAATCTGAATGGGGAAGAGATGGAAAAACACAGGTCCTTCTGTGACTTAGATATCAGAAGGATTATGAAGAAGATGATTACTCAAACAGAGAAACAGAATTTTAAGCCTTTTGATGATCTTATCCATCGCATCAGAAGAACAATTAACGGCCTGATGTTGAATAAATTTACTTACTGAGCTCATTGAGTTCATTAATGATCCCATTACTAAAGGAGATAATTGATAAAAAGAATGAACTAGTGGTTGATAAAGGTATGGAACCATTAGATGCGTATAAAGTCTATGTTTTGAAGAATACAAGTATGAACCAAAATTGGTTCTCACCAATAGCGACGAGCCTGTGGAGGATGATGGCGAATTAGAAAATCTGTCATCATAGGTATTTGTCGTATTACCACTTTGTGTAGAAGTTTAAATTGACTCTTCTGTAAGCGTAGACTTACAAGACATGATTAGTACTTACGTGCTTGGGCAAGTGAATACTTACGTACTTGGGTAAGCAAATACTTACTTGCTTAGGTAAGTACTTACACTAATTACATGTAAAGTAATGCTAACCTTATTGTTGGCCTTACGTAGTATAAAGAATATTGTGTCATTGAGTGCATATTCGTTGTTATTGGTTTGTTGATTGTATTTTAATGTAAACCTGTATTTGTAATGGTATCTATTAGTCTAGCTTAATGTAGGTGCTTTTTGTCGTAACTGTCGCGTTTTAAAAATAAAAAAAAGAAAAACAGCGACAGCGGTGACAGAGAACCTTCCCGAGGTGCTATCGTTAAAGCACGCAAATTGCTGAACAAGTCTTACTCTGTCAGTTTTTGATACCTTATTCTCGAATGTTTCAGCTCCTAGCGTAGTTTTAAATACGTTAGCAAACATTTAAGCCAATCGTAGAGAAATGCCATTGAGTTATCCATGCGGCGTACTAGATGCCGAACTGCTTCATACTAGGTTGGGGTGATGAATAACTCAATGGCATTTCTGATGCACTTTTAGTATTTAAACCAAATTGGCTACCAGAATTATGCTAGTATTTTAAATATTTGATTCAAGAATAGTAATTCAAGAATGAAAGAACAGTCATGAGAATTGTGGCGGCGGGGCGGGGCGGCAAACATGTAATGTGTAGAGTTCGCTACACGCTTGCGCAATCAGCGCAGCTGATTTCGCCTGCGAGCGTCATGATAGGATGCGTAGTATTACTGCGTCGGTAAAATTAGAATTTTCATGTCTGAACTGAACGATACTAAATCATGTTTTGCGATTGCGATAGGCTTAAACGGCATTGACAGTTCATAGGTATCTATACAGGTTTAGGGCTAAGCATTCAAGAAGGAAACGACTCAATAAAAGAAGATACGGAATTGTAAAATTTCTAATGGAACCTACAAAACTATTAAGTCTTTTGTCTCTATTGATTGCGAAGTAATTTGTAAGTTGCTGTTGTGTAATCATATATGAAAACCCTCATTAAAATTAGCTGCTTGTTTGACAGATTTAGTTTTAAGTGACATCGACAAAGAGGCGTCAAAAACGGACACTTACGCAAGCTACGAATTTTCAGATATACCAGATGATTTCTAAAAAAGGGGGAATGCTGTGAAAACAGCTGATATTTACACAATTTCAAGCGGCGCGGTGGCGAAGTCATAATCTAGAATGCAACTGATTGTTTTCCGGATAATCTGGAGCTGCCCTAATTAGCGGGAGAGTAAATGTTACGTATGCTGCGTCAGTGTCTTTGCAGTTATTGGCAAACAGCTGTTGGTAGGAACCAGCCGTTGTCTGTGGCTGTCTGTATGAAATGTCATGATGTAATAGCAACTAGATAAGAAGACGTTCTGTGCTTCTGTGAGTTTTCTTGCACATAAAAGTACGAGATTTTAGTTGTTGATTATTGCCTTGCAACGCTTTTGCTTTAGGCAAGCAGGCAATGTGGAACAGCTGTTTTTTGCAAAGCCGAATAAATGGAAAGCACCTTATACTTCTTGCAACTTAAAACGCAGTGTCAGACGAAGCTGTTTGATAATATAAAATGTGAATGAATAGATAAATCAACCAGAATTATTAATTAATTTTCAAACAGAATTATAAAAGGCAAGAGTGGAAAACGAGGCAATTAATAAGTCATCAGTTCACACATTACATCTGAAAGGTGAAAGTTGACGCTTTCAGAAATGGTTGATATTTAATTGAATTAGTATGATTTTCAGAAATAGTTAGCAATGACATAAACAAGGATTACGGTAGGAGAAACT
>JASAND010003803.1:0-27658 GCA_030248195.1 Trissonchulus latispiculum
GAGTCTATGAGTTTGATATGCACACACCCACGAACCTAGTAATTCTTCATTTAATTTAAGTTATCTGTTTACTGGCAAATAACAACAACCTTTACATCAGTATGACTGTACCTCAACACAATACAAAAATAAGAATACCATAATTACAAGAGCTCAATGATGACTAAGAAAAATTAAACTAAGGAAAGTTTGCTTGTAAGTTCTAGTCCCTCAGTTGTTCCTTATCACACAGTTTAGTTTGTCTTCAATTATAATGTTCATGTTCAGTGTTCAACAGGCTATGGTCACAACAGAAGATGAAATAACCATTCAATATAATCATTCAACAATAGCCAGGTGTTAACCAGAGTAAGGAGTAAGGATCAGATGGAGCCGTTAATAAAGACAGCAATTAGCATGAAAATAAGAAATAGAATGCACATAAGAATGTAGGTAGTCAATTCAAGCAAAATAATTAAATTCCACCCGTTTGTCCAATAGTTTGTGGTCATTGATAACTTGGGATACCAAAGCATCAAATAACTTTCGCAGGACTGTAGTAACTGCAAAAGAACAAATAAACATCATGCCACTGATTTCTCGGAACACTTCCGACGGCGTAGACGAATGGACGCCGGGTGCAGAAGATCGTATAGTCGAGTCACCAACAACTCAGGCCGTTGGCGGAGCATCCTGATGTGCCAAGTTCGGTAGAATTGGCATAGAGCGAAACTACAGCGCTGGCGACTACTAGGAAGAGTGACAACGATCTGCTCAGGCAGACGTTGGACTGGGTCCTCCTGGTCCGGAGCAAGGGTTTCTTCATCCGGCGGCTGTTCACCCTCCAACTGGGGAATTTGAGCAGAAACATCTAGTTGGACAACCACAGATAGTCCGACTGCTCCAGGGGCTAAGCTATCGTAGGCTGAGTCGGCAAAAACCTCGGGATCACCGCCTGGTGATTGGTCGGAATTTGCCAGGGCAGGGGCTCCAGTGTCGACTTCCAGGGCAATATCAGCAACCACATGATCGGGGATAGCGAGTGCGTCCGAATCGATTGAGTCTGCAGGCACTCCTAAAAGCTTTCTCTTCGAAATTTCCGTGGTGAAGCGCATCTGGTCACCGTCCGCCGAATCCGCATCTGGACATACTTTTGGTTTGGCTGAAAACCTGAAATAGAATACAACTATGTAGTTTAGGTTGTAATTTTCGGATAGTCAGGCACCGTTACATAAAATTATGACATATGTACAAAACGTTTAAAACAAGAATAAGAACATGACTATCTTCTCAACAGATAGATACACGCAAATAGATAGATACAAAACAACTCAACTAAATAACACAACGGATAGATACAAAAACACTAAAAACTAAAATCATGAAAATTAATACATATGAAGATATTCGAATGCAACGAATACGCAACATGTAAAAGAGTACGTAAAATGATATGTATGCAAGCACAGAACATTAGCGAAGATGCTTAAGTACAGCACAATAAAATACTATATCTTAGGATCTAAGACATGCGCAATTGCCAGGTCAGTCATGACACAAGATAACGCCCAAAATTACATGTATACGTAACAAAGCATTAGAACACAAATATGCTATTACAAAAAATGTGGCAAAACGTTGTCGAATTGCACTGCCAACCCTTTTCTTGGTGTACAGCTCAGGCTGTGAATCAAGACAAAATTAAGGAAACAAACTTCAACCAGAAACAGTACCAAAGAAAGCCAAATCCAGGTAAACCAAAGATCACAGCAACGTGCAGTCTTGACAATAGGAGGAGGTTCAGGTGGTGGCCTTGGTCGGTATCCACATGCAATATCCACAGAAAGGCTCTCTTCAAACATTAGCATTGCCCCACAAAGTAATGGAGGCTGCAGTTTTAACAATACAGTAACATATCGACATTTTCGTTCAGCAATGACTTCTCCATCATGACCGAGCTTAAATGCTTCTGCAACCACATGTTGCTGCAGCAAATTAGAGACATCGTAGTAGCTAACTGCACTAGGCACACTCTCTGAACATCTGCAGATGGCGGAAGTTTTATTGTTTTCCACGTTGATGCTGGAAGCAGAGGCCTCAGGGTCTGACTGCACTGAACCATATAATTCCGCTGTAATGCGTCCTTCGTGACTAGTCCTTGACTCCCAATAGCCATCTGTTCTGTTCGATCTGGAGCTGTCCTCGGAGCGCCATCTATCCTGGTATGCTACCTCCACTTGATGCAGAGTGAATGTAGTACCTAAACGATCACCAGTTATCCAACAACCGCTTACTAAACAGCGAGCATCTTCTTTGTTGAATTCGATTCCCAAACATTGCTCCGGCTGATTACAGTCTAAAAGTCGTTCTACTTCGCTCTGAATGCTTGAGTTTAAAGATTCTTCGCATTTTGATAAATGCAAGTTATCAGCATGAATCAAACCATTATAGCCATCCGTTAGCACAGACTCAGAAATGCTCACGGAACTTGCTTCCACATTGCCAACTGAAAAGGTTTCAGGACAACCAATTCCCTCAGTGGAACCTAGCACTGAGCATGTAATCGCCTCCTTGCCGTACAACCGGTTGTCCTTTACTGGATGGATGCAATCTGCTATTGCGGTCTCAGGGTTACTCAAAATTCCAACAACACCGGACATATCGTTGCTTCTGGTTGCGGAATATGCTAAGGCCTTTCCTTTTTCAGGAAGACTGCTAAAGCAAGCTGTTCCATTTGTTTGGCATACGGAGTTAAGATCAGAGTAATCTAAATTGTGACAATAGTCAGAATTGCTTACCTTTTTGTTACGATAGTTTTGAGATGATAGCAAGCAGAACCTTGAAGGATCCATTGCAGCAGACTCAGTCTCATACCTGGCTATATCGCTGTCCGCCAAAAAGCCATTGGTCCCCACCATACAGCTTGAACTCACCTTGGTGCCAAATTGTTTTTCAGATGCTTTGGAGTTTTCATTCGAACTCCCAGAATTAGGCGTATCAACACGGCCATGCATTATTGTATTGTCCGTGGTCCACTTACGAATCCCATCAATTTCTTGTCCAGATACAAGGTTGCTATGGCCTCTGGGCCTTTGATTCCAGCATGACCTTCTCGGACCTCTTTCACTAGCATATCTTAGACTCTCCACTTGACGGGTCAAGTTTTCAACCAGCCGCAGAATCTCCGCTGTTTCACTGGGGTCACAGGTTTTGCGCTCAGGCATATTAAAAGCCATTAACTTACCGTCTTCAGGAAACCATTGTGTCGCCGTTTGGGTCTGGAATCGTGACGATGTTTCTGACAGTACACAGGTTGCCAACTTGGTCAAATCCGATCCCGAGTTAAATCCAAGAATGTCCACATTTCTGTACGGGCTGTTTGTACTCTGTCCATGCGGATAGCCACCAAATCCTTTGAGCAGAGAAAGATCAAGTTTTCCAGTTACCAGTAGATTCGCCTCATGGCGCTTAGCTAGTTTCACCGCTTCTTCAAACGTTTCCGGATCCGAAATTAGGACCAACTGTTGTATGCTGTTTACCAAACTATTGACAAAGAAATCTTTCATTAGTATCTTCTGCGCCTCCAATCCAATGGTAGGATAGGCATTCCTAACCAATTTCTGAATTGCTAAGGCAAAGTCAGAAACGGTTTCTCCAACGAGTTGTTTTCTTCCGCGCAGTTGCGCTCCACTGAGCTTAACCAAGTCTTCAGTCTTCAAAAGAGGTAGTAACTTTCTTTTGAGGTCTGCATAAGTGCGCTTATCCTCAGAGCTCAGGCTCTGGTACGCCTCCAAGGCACCTTCTCGCAAGTAGGCAGGCAAAGTCTTTGCCATCTTGTCTTCGTTCCAGGAGCTGGCTTGTGACAAATGTTCAAACATCACCATGAATTCTGAGAAGTCCTCGCCCAACCGGCCAGCGAACGGTTCCAAAGCAATAGGTACATCCTTCTCTAAAGCGCTTTCTAGGCAGTCGAGTTTTTGTTTGGTCGAGTGTTCCAAAAATTCCAACCGTGCCTGCAGCTGCCTCAGGGCAGCCTGCTGTTGCGATAGCATTTCATCCATTGACCATTGATAGTTCGCAGGCTTGCCTGGTTCCTTTTCTGTTTCAACAGCTTCCACAAAACTGTCCGCCATGACCTGAAAGGCCTTATGTCTCCTATAAATATTAAATAGAATTAAATGCAAAATTAGCCAACTAACAACAACAAAACAACCAAATTAGCTATTCCGTGATATAAGAATTAATGGGCTTTTTTCTTCGCCCTTGCCAGAATATTTAGAGCAAAATACATGGGAAAAAGAAAAATACTAAACAAGAAAAACAAAGAACCTGCTGCCAAAATTCCGTGGCAGAAAAATAGGGAAACTAGCCAAACAGGCTGAATAACGAGACCTAAAATCCGAAGGCTAAAATTAGCGTGTCTGCAAAATCCGTGGCAGAAAAGTCCTAGGCCGAATCCGCGGCAAATCAAAAACACAAAAAACAGCTGCCAAATCCGTGGCAGAAAAACGGAAAAATCCACAAACACAAGTGAAAAAATAAATGATTACCTATGCTGCGAGCGCAGGCAGGGCAGGAGTAAAACCTTCCCCTACCCTACTCGCAGCGCCATTTGTGAAACCTAGGGATTTTACAGTTGAACATTGTAAATTAACATTTTAATAAAAATATTGGTCACTGAAACTACATAACACAAGTTGTACCCTTGGTTCAACGTAAACAGATAAACTATGCCTGGCCTCAGGGCCTACAAAAGTTAAAGTAGAACAGCTCCTCTAAACGACCTTAAACTCCACCGAGAAGCCAACTTAAACACAAGACTAAGAGGCTGACCGACTGCTTTGAGAAAACAGCAAAAACAGACTGGCTAGAAGTTATTCGCTAATAGTACCAAAATTCAAAGAAGGCTAAAAGTTCTAATGCCAAGAGTTGCTCAGGCAATTCTTAACTGAAGGAGTTCGCAGAAAAATAACATTTAACAAGGTGAGCCATTATTCCAGGAATTAGCAGGTAGAACGGAGAAAAAGTATCTGATGCAGTCTGCAATCGTCAAAACTGCAATAGTCAAAACAATAGTAAAAAGCGAAACAGAAAGAACGAATCCACAAATGAAGGGGCATCACATATTCTACAGATTCTTGTGAAATACGGAATTTACGTACAGTTTCGAATACTTTCCGTTCGGAGTACCCCTTAAAACGGAAGTTGTTACGTAGTATTACTACCCTATTTCTGAAATTTGTGAAATCCGAAGATCTGTTCAAGAATCTCTTAAGTTCGCTAGACAAAACAACTGCATTGCATGCTTATGTTACCCCTGATATCTGGCATGCATATATATCACCTGACATTTAAAATCATCTCTTACACCCAATATTCAAATTTATGGTATTTATCTTAATAGTGATATATGGAATGTCCGCAACATGGCCTGTGATATTTACCTTATCATCGATCGCTGACAGCTATATCATCAATATACCAATATAAAAACAACATCAACTACATCTCTAATTCTAATTCTAATTCATTTATTTTACCAATCAACATAATTAAGGTTAAACAAAGTTTAGCATAATGTTATAACAAAAATAACGATGGTCACTGGGGGTGAAGGTACGGGTTGCGCCGATAGACGACTACATGTACACGACCTTCTGAGTGTTTGCGATATGATTGCGAAAAGCTTCAATTGTGAGTGCTGTCACGACTTCTTCAGGGAGACGATACCAATATTAGTACTCTTTCCCTAAAAAAGTATTTCCTTATATCTAAACGAACCGTATTTACTGCAAGTTTTAAACTGTTACCTCTTGTAACAGTGTTTGAAAAGCTGAAAAATAATTAAAATCCAAGACTATGGGGATTTTAGCCCCAAGCGTTTTAAACGATCCTAATAAGAAAAATTTGAAAACCCAGGGATGCGACGAGTGAAAGTTCTTTGTACTTTTTCACCTAATTCGATGTATTTTTTCAGAAACGGATTCCAGACCTCTGTTGCTTATTCTAACTTTGGCCGTATAAATGTTGTGTACAATTTGACAAGAAATTTTTTGACCGCAAATGAAAATTTCTAAGAACAGATTAACCATTTGTAAACCAATTTTTGCCAATTGAAAGCAGTGAGGTGTAACTTTAAGATCTGCAGAGATTAATATCCCCAAATCTCTAACGTCAGATAGCGAGGGTATTTCTACAATTTCCATGAAGTATGGTCTGGCAGGGTTTCTATTTCCCAAATGAATCAAATTTGACTTTTGAAAGGCAATTTTAAGTTGATTTCTCTTCGCCCATTTTGCTACACTGTCAATATCCAGTTGTACAAAATCACACAGCAACTAATTACTTTAATTTTTTATCTCAATACAAAATTTTCCCTATTCCTTGGGTGGGTGGTCCCTTACCGCAAAATTTGGGTTATTTGTTGCATGGTGAACCTACACCTTTTTGCTTATTGTTTCAGCTGGTAGTAGTATAGTTGCCATCTGGATCAAATTAATTCTGTATTTTGTGCGTACATCTGGAGAAAGTCCCCATGCATCGCCGGAAACAGCCAAGTACCGGACGAGATATCATGGTCAGTGAGGGTTCAGCCCAAGCTCCGGCGCTTGACCCAGAAGATTTGGAGCAGTTCCCGCCTCCAGAGGAGCCCAAATCAGTGGTCGAAGACTTGGGATCTGACCACTCCATGGGACAGCATCCAGTGGTACCCCCTTGTGTGTCCGGGACATACCAGGTGCCTGAATCTTCAGTGAATCCCTTATCGGAACTGTTCGAACAACTGGATCCTACTTTAACTCACGACTCGGACTCGTACAGCGCCGTGGTCGCCTCGGATGAAAATCGGATGGGTCCTGGACCTTCCAGCGTGTCATCACGTCTGGGAGGCCAACCGGAAGCTCCAACCCCATCCCCGGTGGGTTCATCTAATCCCGGGCAGATGGATCCTTTGTCTTTGCCTGAGGTCTCTGACGAGCCTACGGAGTTCAGCTCCGTTGGTCAAGACCCAGAGACTGCAGCGCGGGGCTGCCCGGCCACAACAACAGGCCACCGAACAGACCATGGACCTCAGGTCCCTAACCCAACTGGCAAGCTCAAACATCGGAATCCTGTCGGTCCGGTTAGTCAGGGAACCAAGCGTTCAGCGGTTGCTGCCAGCGGTGACACTGAAGAAGATTCGGACACTCGGAGCTCGGCTCCCAACGGGAAGAAGCCCTGTGTTTTAGCTGTAAGGAGCAGTCCACCATCAACTTGTTCCGCAAGTGCGCCTGGAACAAGTCAAGACACTACCCCCCTCAATCCAGGGACTGGATTTACTTGGTCTCTCAAGGACATTGGGACCCAAATGGCTTTTCTGAAAGCCAAAAGCAGTTGGTTCTTCGGAAGATGAGTGGTCAGTCAACAGCTTCTGTGGATACTGCTTCATCAGTTGCCGACTCATCTCGGTCAACTTCAGCAAAATCTAAGAAGAGGAACCGTGGTGGATCTAAGAAGAATCCTAGTGGGGCGCAATCAGCTCAATCTGCTACGGGAGCCGATGAGCCTTCTGGGAAACCATCGAAACGAAGCAATCGTAATGCAGGAAAACATCAGAAAACGGGGCCGTCATCGGCTAAACCCGTTCTGTTGGATTTGGAACCCGACCAGCCACTAGCGGACAGTGACTCTAGCCTGCAGAATGCCCCATGGGTGCAGTGGCTGATGAAAGCCGGCCAACTCGTAGTGGTCGACGAAGTCAACGAAGATCCAAAAGGCACGTTGGCGAATGTAGAAGGAGCGTTCGACGCACCATCACCACGGTTAGCGACAGGAATGGACGATATCATTCAGACTGTTCCAATGTTCCTGGACGGACACGAACACGTCCTGCCTAATTATCCACATATGGTTATGATGACTCCACCGGAGAGGGCCATCGCACTCAGCTATGAAATGCCATCAAGAGAAGACATCGAGGCGGCTTCTGGTGATTTACAGGAGAGAGCCGATGAACATATCCATTGCATTGCTGTCTATCATAGCTATCTGAAAGAAGTGCTCATGGTACGAGAGAAGGACTTTGACTTGGCACAACCAGACGCCTGCCTTAAAGAAGCCATTTGTGACGTACAGTCGCTTTCAAACCCGGAGAAATCCTATCGGTTCAGCGAAGACCATCTATCTTTGCCGGACCAATTCCAACCTTTACGGTTGATCAGAACCCTCCAGGGTCTATTTGATGCGATTCCGGATATCCTGGAAACGTATCAGGCTACTGGCGTCATCTCCATTGACATCGAAGGCGGAGCGTACACCCGGTTCGGCAACAAACAGGATGCTGCTATCACCATCATTCAGATCGCCGGACCAGTTCCTTCAAAACATCTGAAGGTTTTCATGATAATGGTCAGCGAAATCCTGGCATCCATTTCTGATTTCTATTCTGCCCTCTATGCCTTGAAGATCATTCTTCACCCACCTGAGCCAGTCTATATGGTATTTGCTGGTGGTCAGACCGACTTTCCACGTCTGGCCAAATTTTATGGTCTCACTGGCATGGAGCATTGCACAGCCGAACTTGGAGCGATCGTCGCACAGTCGGTACCTTATATCCAGGCGCGCCGACGACAAGATCCGACGGTTCCTGAGGTTTCTTGGGAAAATATCACCGACACGACCAAGGAATCTTACGTCACTTCCCATCACGCCCTGAGCAAAATCTGCGAATTTTGAAATGTGCCATCTCTTAAAGGATTGCGGCCAGAGGATTTTCGGGGATGTGCGTGCAGGCCTAGCGAAGAAGAAGCCAGGTTCGCACTTGCCGACGTTTTGGCCATATATGCCTGCATGGTGAAGGTTGCGAATGCATTGCTTTCGGATGATTGGATCCAAGTTGTCTATCTGAGCAGTGCACGGTATACCTTCGCACCCACGCTTTGGGCGAGGGTCAGGAAAGAAGCGGAGCTAGGGCTCGGCCCACTGGCTCAGGCCAAAATGTTCACCCCCGAGAAGACGGTGGCTTCACGGATCTTACATGACCGTCAGATGGAAGCTCAACGGATTTTTGACTATCAAGCGAGCATCGGTGAAGTATTTGAAGGAAGATCATTGTCTGTTGCCGAGGAGGATGCAGAAAACACTACCCATTCTCTACGGGAAGTTTACTGGGTGCCTCTCATGGAATTGCTGGCCAATTTCTATGAGCTGAAGTTCCTCACACGACGACGACCTGATGAAGGCTTGGACTTCAACTGGTATGCTATCCTCGCAAATCGTCATAATCACGCGGATCCAAATGACACTCCAACGGACTTACCTCCTGATTCGGCCCATCGTTTTCTACGAACTGACGATCAGACAGCAGATGAAGAGGACGAGTGGTCATCCACACCTCCGAATGAGAAGACGGTGGCCGATGAATCGGAATCATTGGTGGAAGCCAGGAAAGCTGCCCAGCGACGGGAAAGGAGACGAAGTTACCTCCCCCTGCCGAAGAAACTTCCACCTCTGACTCACTACCACGAAGGGACTGGTGATCCTACGAAAAAGGAGCAGCCTCCGGTGACCTAATCTGGTAGTTACCGTTATACGGAGGAACAGCCAACCTATCAGACGGCTGGGTCATCCCAGCCGGCGAAAACTCAGGTTACCACTAGTCCACGACGAACCAGGTCTCTGTCCGTCAACAGGAGGCTGCAACCCTGGAGAAGTCGACGGAAGATCAGGAGGTCATTCAGGTTTCCGATGATGAGTACCAGTCCGATGAGGAACAATCATCAGATGAGGTCGGAAGCCGTCAACCGACGGGAAGAAGACGGCCAACGTCAACAGGGGCTTTTCAACCGACTCTTCTGGAAGCCTGTGCACCTGTGTCCTTCTGGAGAACCACCTCTGGATTCTCCGGACCATGAACGGTGGGAGGCCGTTTATCGCGGTCGGGGGGGAGGGGTGGGGCGGGAGGTGGGGGGGGGTGGGGGGGGGGAGGGGTGGGGGAGAGGGGGAGGGGGGGGTTTGGGGGGAAGGGTGGAGGGTGGGGGGGGGTAGGGAAGGGGGAGTGGGGGGGGGGAGGAGAGAGGGGGGGGGGAGGTGGAGGGTGGGGGGGGGGGGGGGGGGGGGGGGGGGAGGGGGGGGGGGGAAAATTGCAATAATTCTCAATTTTGCTAAAAACTGCAATTTTTAGCCTAGTTTTAAAGTTTAAAATAGCTAAAAAACATAAAAATCCGGCGAAGCCGAAAATCTTTTGAACATCTTAAAACCCTATTTTCTTTTGACTTTTGAAGTCTGTGTGCCGGCATGTCCTAATCCTGGAGGGGGCGATTCTGGGAGAGGGCAACCCAAGTCAGAAGGGTTCTGGGAATGGGGCCTCCATCCCACCCCTGTAGCATAGGTGTATATACCAGCTGTTTGGGTTGGGGGGGGGTGTAGAAGGTCCAAATTTGGGACCCCACCAAAATCCGAAATTTGGGGGAGGGGGACCCCCCTAAACTGTACCCAAGTTTTTTTGGCTAAAAATGCTCCTTTTTCGATGTACAGTACATTAAATAGTTTTCGTATGCGAAAATAGAGCTTGAAAACATAGGTGTGTTGGGGGGGGGGGACCCCTCCCCCCAAATGGAGGGGTCCCCGACCCCCCTCCCCTGAAAACTTTCCTACCCCTCCCCCCAAATCGATTTTTTCAGACCCCTCCCCCCTAAAAATTTTCTAACCCCTATATACCTAAATTTTTGAAAATTTTTAGCTAAAAATTCGAAATTTTTCCAAAAAATAGAGAAAAATTGCTAGAATTCGCTTAAGCTAAAAATCGTTAAAAATAGCTGTATATAAATTGAGAAAAATTTTCAAATTTTTAACGAAAAACTGATTTTTAGCCGACTCCCCCCTCGAAAATTTTTCTTACCCCTCCCCCCAAATCGACTTTTCGCGACCCCCCCACCCCCTTTTTTCGCCAAACCCCCTCCCTACTTTTTTCTGAACCCCCACCCCCACTTTTTTCGCCAGCCACACCTATGCTTGAAAATGACAAATTTGTGCTAAAATATGCCTAAATTAGCCCAGAATTCCCAGATTGTGGTTTATAATTGCGTATATTACTTTTTAATGGCTATAAATAACCATCTTTAGCTCTTTATATGTAATTTATAGCCATTTTTTCGAATTGTTTCAAAAATTTTCAGAAATCGCAAAAAATTTTTTCAAAAATTTTGCATTTTTTACCTGGTTTGGACCCAATTTTAGGGGGGAGGGGGTTTGAGCTCGGCTTGGGGAGTAGTTGAGGTCGGGTAGGGGGAGAGGGGGGTCTGGCCTCTCCGTGGGGGGGTCTCACTCTCACAGGGGGTAAACTGTAGCCTGGTTCACCTATGCCCTGTAGGAAAAATGCCACCCCCAAGCGATTGAAAAAGTTTTGAAACTTTTAAAAAATAATGATAAATTCCGTAAACCTGAAGTGTCTACTTGACAAACTTTTCGATATGAAAAAATCCGTTATGGAATTATGGAAACTTTGAAAAACGTTGAGAAGTTTTTTATAACTGAAAAAATAAACTGTGGAAACCTTTGAAAAGTTTTAAGTAAAAATTTTATGAATATATAAATTATGACATGAAGGAATTTATGACAGAAAATTTTAGAAAAGGTTTGATTTAAAGGCCGAGAAAATATTTTGAAGTTATGAATAACATGCAACCTTTAAAACGTGTTGGAAATACCAACGCTTACTTTGATAATTGATCAAAATATGTACGTACTGATTACTAATATCATAGATAATAGGTGTACCAGGCTACAGCTTACTCCCTGTCAGACCCCCCCCCCCACGGAGAGGCCAGGCCCCCTCCCCCCTACCCGACCTCGACTATATACTCCCCCCCAAGCCGAGCTCAAACTCCCTCCCCTCCCCTAAAATTGGGTCCAAACCAAGTAAAAATACAAAATTTTTGAAAATTTTCTGCTGTTTCTAAAAATTTTTGAAAAAGTTTCGAAAAATGGATATAAATCACCTGTAAATATATAGCTAAAGATGATTTTATATAGCAATTAAAAGGTGATATACGCAAATATAAACCACAATCTGGGCTAATTTAGTCATATTTTATTACAAATTTGTCAATTGTCAAGCCCTATTTTCGCATGCAAAAACTGTTGACAGACGCTTTTCTTCAATACGTTTAATGTACTGTACATCGAAAAAGGAGCATTTTTAGCTAAAAAAACTTGGGCACAGTTTAGGGGGTCCCCCCCCCAAATTTCGGATTTTGGTGGGGTCCCCCGAGCCAAATTTGGACCTTCTACTCCCCCCAACCCAAACAACAGGTGGTACACCTATGACTATATAATACGTATCACTACGTATACTGAACTGAAGGCGCAAAAAATAAAATTGAAGTTAAACACAAATGCTCTGCAGGCGGGAGAAATTTAGAATTCAAATAAAAAGCGTCACAGGTGCGAAAATTTTTAAAAAAATCAAATTGAAGGTGTCGCAGGCGAAAAATGTTAAAAATTTGAGCTTGAAAAGCGCCACAGGCAAGAAAAATTTATGAAAAAATATAGAAAACGCTGCTGACGCGAAATTATTCCTGTTTTTTAGTTTTATGAATTGAAATTAGCTGATCTTTTGCTTTCTGCCCAAAAATTCTGGGGGGTATATGAATCGAACAAAAAGGGATGGGTCGGAACGGAACCCCCAAAACCCCTCCACTGGGTGCACCCACGGACAGGGGTAAGTCGAAAAGAAAGTCCCCCACCAGCTCCCCTCCTCCCTAGTGAAACTATGAATTATGATCCAATGTTCCTCCAGGGAAGCTATTCTTTCTTTATTTGTTTTTATGTATATATGCAGACAGAATTGACATGCCATCAAATGTTGATGATTTGCTACTTGAATTAGAAGAATTGAAAGAGCACAGGTGTAATAGCTCGATTGTACGTTTTCTTGTTATATTACTTAGAGTCGTTTGTACATAGTTTCCCTGGAACTTTGGGTCTGGGGGGGGTTAAATCTTGGCCGACCTCCGAAATGTGATGGGGGTACCCCCCCCAGATTTCGGACCTCAAAAATTTCGAAAAATGGCCAAAAAATGCAAAATTTTCTGTAATTTAGCCCTTTTTTCATCAAAATAATGCTGGTTTTTAACGTATTAGGCGCTTTTGCACCGTTTTAAAGTGATTTTAGGTCAAAATTTTTCAAAAAATGAACATTTTTCGGCCAAATTTAGCTAACTTTTTGGCTCCAAAAATCATTGGGGGGGCGGCCAAAAGTGGGGAGGGATAGTCAAAAAATCTGGGGGGGGGGTAAAGTTGGTCGAAAATTTTGGGGGGATACCCACCCCCACCCCCCCCCCCTGTAAGGAAACTATGGTTATATATATACACTAGCGTAGATATGGGGGGGGCGGGGGGCGGCCGCCCTCCGCGAAATAATGGCTTTGCCCCCCTGAAAAAATTGGACAAAAGAAAAATTTTACGCCCGCGCGGAGCGCGGGCGTTTAACTTTACCAGAAACATACGCAAATTATACATTAATGCTTAAATTAGCTCAAAAAAGAAAAAAAAAAAGAAAAAGAAAAAAAAAAAAAAAAAAAAAAAAAAAAAAAAAGAAAAAAAAAAAAAAGAAGATATTGATGCATTTTCTACACCATTAAAAAAATTTTCGCGCCTCCGGCGCGAATTTTGGTTATGTCGATTATCAAAAATGTTATTTTTCATTAAACATGCTAACAAATGTGTGTATATATAAGTTGCTTTGCATTTTTGCTGTTTTTTGCGTTATTCCCAACATCATCAGCCTTGGCATAATTGGTTGATATGATCAGAATACGCAGTTCTTTAATAGAGCATCCTAATATATAAGTTTCAGTTTTCGGACAAGACAGTAAACGTAGAAAATAGCAAATAAAGGTACAAAATGTTGTTTGTTAATCAATTGATAAATCATTTATAAAGAATTAAATGTTTCAGTAGCGTTTAATGGCGAAATTTAAAAATTTTTCTCAACTCCTGGAGGTCTCTGCCCCCCAGACCCCCCGTTTGGGACTTAGGGTTTCACTTTCAGTTGTAACAAGTCGAAAACCTGTACCACAGAAGACTTTTTAATTATATAATAGGACAATTTGCAGTATAGTACATGTTTGGTGTGCATGTTAGGCAAAACGGGAAAATTTTACCCCCCCCCCCCAAAGTCCTCGGACAAAATCGCCCCCCCCCCTGAAAATTTTTTGTACCTACGCTACTGTATATATACAATATGTTTTGTGCAGTTATTGCGTATATCATAGGGGTCGCGGGAGCGACCCCTATAATATGTGTCAAAAGTCCCTGGAGACACCGTAAAATAAGCTGCGCAGAGGCTGCGCAAAATCCTGCGCAGATCCTGCGCAGATTTCATGCGCAAATTGTAGAGCACATCGAGTTTAGTATGTGTGCGAAGTTATAGCCCCGTATCACTTTCCGTTAAAAAGTTGCGCCCCGGACCGGTTATGGCGGCGATGTTTTTTTATTTTTTCCGGTTTCTCCTATTTAATGGTCGTATAGTCCTGATTTTCCGCCTCTTTCACGTAATCTGCAGCGGAGGCCGAACCTAAAGGGGTATAGGGTCTGGTAGTACCCCATGCGCCATTTAAGAATCGCTACTTTTTTTGCGCCGCAAGTGCGCCACAGCGCCGCAGCGGCGCCGCAAACTCGGCTCAGAGCGAAAAGTGACCATTTTTGTGGTCGCTGCGCAGCTCGAACGTTAAGAGCTGGAGCCGATTTCTTTTTATATTCAGAAACTACATATATTGAACTAACTAAATAGCTAAGTCTCGTTTCTCTATCACTTCCCATGCGACCACAGTGGCCGGTCAATAATGGTGAAAATTCGAAAAATGAAAAATCGAAATTTCTCGCTGTGTATTCAACTTAGAAAGCTCAATTCTTTCACACAAAGGTTTTCTGGCACGGCGAATTGATTCCCGTAAGCAGTTTTGCCGTCGGACCCACCCATATTGCTGGGCTGGTTCCACTTTGCTGTCGGGAGGGTCAAGTCGGTACCGACTTCCAAGAACACCATATAGGACTGTGCATAGCCTCTCAAAACTTTGTCCATAGGGGTTTTCTGGTGCGCCCAGCTCATTCCCGGAGTCAGTTTTGCCGTCGGACCCACCCAGTTTGCTGGACTGGCTCCACTTTGCCGTTTGAAGGGTAAATCGGGTAGGGGGTCAAGTGGTCAAAAATAAAATTTTTCAAAGTGGTCAAATTTGGTACCAAATGAAAGCCCTAAGTGAGCTGAACAACTTTTGTCATAGAATTGCATGCTCAAAGTGGCTGTAGAGTGCTGTGGTGGGGTGGGGTGGGGATGTAAGCGATTTTGGGTCAAATATGAAATTTTCAAAAGTGGTCAAATTTGGTACCAAATGAAAGCCCGCATCGAACTGAGCAACTTTTGTCATAGAAGTGCGTACCTAAAGTGGCTGTAGAGGGCTGTGGTGGGGTGGGGTGGGGACTTAGGCGATTTTGGGTCAAAAATTAAAATTTTCAAAAGTGGTCAAATTTGGTACCAAATGAAAGCCCGCATCGAACTGAGCAACTTTTGTCATAGAAGTGCGTACCTAAAGTGGCTGTAGAGGGCTGTGGTGGGGTGGGGTCAAATGAAGGCCCGCATCGAACTGAACAACTTTCGCCATAGAACCACCCACCCAAACTTGCTGTGTCGGATTTATATACTTGCTTTCTCAACCGGAATTTAAACGACAGACATAGGCCCAACACACATATTATCCCCTTTTGTGCGGAGCATTTTTGTTACTTGTATATATATATAGCAAGGTTAACAAAAAAATCAAAATTTGGTTTTTTGGCTGGAACTTTCGCAAAACTAAACCAAATCGATTACTTTGAGGACCCATGGATAGGTCTTGGGCTAAGCTTTAAACCACCCCAGTTTCGCTGCTCTACCGCCTACCAGTAAGTTGCAGTAGGCGAAAGTTTGTGATTTTTTTTGTTAACGATTTCGCAAAAAAATCACTCGTTAACAAAAAAATCAGTGGCGGATCGGATCCCAGAGAGCAGCTAGCAATGTTTTCTCATCAGTTTTGGATAGAGCGCATTAAATAACGTATGTAGAACCCAAAGCCACCAACCTGGTGTTCGAACTCGGGCAACTGGCCCCGCCGAAGACTTAGTGGTCACTGATGGGCCCCGGCAGGATCTAGTATGAAGTCTGGTGGCTATAAAATGCCGTTTTAAAGGCTAAAATGTTGTTTTTTCGTGTTTGTGAGTGATTATAACTTATTTCCAGCCGTTTTGGCAGAGAAACTTAGGACTTCGTATGTTGGTGGTATTTGACCCACGGTCACGTGACCCTGCCGGACCCTCCAGGTACCAACTGGGCAGTAAGAAGTGGCTACAAACTTGTCCTAGGGGGTTTTCTAGTGCGCAGAATTCAAATCTGGCATTAGTTTTTAGGTAACTGTAGTCTACTACTGACTTCTGGAATCACGTTTACCGTCGGACGGTTCAGGCCAGGCTGGTTACTAGGTTGGACTTCCACAAGTGTCAGGCAACCTCAAAAACAACGGTTATAAGGGTTTTCGAGGTCGCTGAGCTCGAATTTGGCGTTAGTTTTGCTCTAGCTGCTGTTCTGACTTCAGTAACAAAATATGAAAGTGATTTTTTATTTGTTAAAATTTTAACAAAAAATCACCCACCCCAAGACGGCTCAGAGGTCCGACCGGAAACTTCTATATATGTATCGATAGCGCACAGTCAGGACATGTCATATGTACAGTATGGGTTGTCTAGGGTTTTCCTTTAGTAAATAGCAGCCGAAATTTGAACTTCGGTCATGAACGTTTTTGAGGTCACTTTTGGGTACCCTCACTTAAAGGTCTGCCCTGAACGCATGGAGAGGGCCTAGAGGCTAAAACTCACAGGCTGTAATGTCGAGATGTGTGGCTATCACCATGCAAAAAATTGGGTCTCTGCGACTTTCCTGTGAGTCAGGGTGGGGTGATTTTTTTTGTTAACCTTGCTATACTTTGTAGTGCTTTTTAACAATGCAGGAGACCTAGGTTTGACTAATTCATGCCAATGAACAGGAAAGGCAACAGCAGAAGCTCTGAGAAAGAGCATAATAATTAATGATGTTTTCGACCGGCAAAACATTTTTAGCGAAATGATTGCACAATGTTCGCTTCAAGTCATCTCAAATACTTTCAGGCTGCCATTGATAAGAAGCTAGCTAGTTTGGAAGGAAGACTGTCAGCATTATCGTTCATTGAAAAGCAGTATCTTAGGTTGTGGAAAGAGCATCAGCACTGTGAAAAAAGGCCTGTGATTACAATTTCTCCCTCGTCTCCAGTTAACGCGTTTGCAGGTCAAGTTAAGCTCTCACAATGCAGTCTACGGTATTTTGTATTCGCTTGACACTATCAATATATTATTGCTTTAAGGGGGGGGTCGCTTTTTGGCCGATTTTTCGACCATCTCCGATTTTGCTCATTTTCATATATTTTGTATATAGTCCTAATGGGTCCCTAAAACAAGACAGGTGCGTTTTGCGTAATATTACTTAAATCGTTCTGTATGGGTCTTCAAAGGTTACCTCGACATGTGTTAAACATAGGAAAATGAAAAAGTTAGGTTAAAAAGTTTGTGGCAGAAAAATTTTTCGCTGTATGCAAGATACAGCGCTGCAACCTTGTTGTACATGTTAAGGACATATTAGAGAGTGCAAATAACCCTTCTGGAACAATTCTGTTGAGTGTCGGATTTTTGGCGATTTTTCAAAGTCAAAATTTCGGAAAATTGGTGCTTTTTGTACAACGAAAAACAGACCACAAAACAAAACACAATAACACACACATACCAAAATATAGACAAATTGGGTATCATTCGATAGCTACCGATGAGCTGAACAACTTTTCTAATAGAACTATGTGTCTGAAATGTAGTATCTGAAAGTTAGAGTAAGTTAAAGTTTGAGGGTACAGTTAGCTGAAAAAGGCTCAGTTCACAATTGATGAATGTATTGTGAACGACTGGATGGATATTCTAGAGTCGTTTTAGCATTAAAATATTAGCCAACCCACACGAATTAAATTGCCATATTAGTTGACCAAAATTTCGGTACCGTTCTGTCTCAACATGACTTTGGAGGGCAAATCGCAGTGATTTTCAAGTTTTCCAACTTTATAGCTGAATATCTCTGTCACTGTTTAGTTTCGAATTCTAATGTTTTGTCTTGTTTTTGAGAACGTACCTATATTGTGTATGAAAATGAGCGAAATCCGTGACTATCGATTTTGACCCAAAGCGACCCCCCCCCCTTAAGGATGGTGCGACGACGAAAGCGAAAGCCAAACGTAAAAGAAAAGCAGTTTCCTGTATATTATATTATCTACATTTCCCAAGGCAAAAATTCTATGCATAGAGGGATGTCCCGGGTTTGTTTTAGGGGGGGGGGTGGCGGACGCCCCCACTTTTTGGGTTCTCCCACTCGGCCCCACCTCCGCTTTTTGGGCGTTCCCCCTCCCATTCTACGATTTTTGGTCAAAATGTTTCCAACTTTGCCGGATTTTTGGTAAAAAATTTTTTTTGGTACCAAAACTTAATTCTTGAGCACTTGTTAGCTTAGGTATATACGTACATATATATACAGCAATTTTTAGGATTTTTGGACCCCCCACTTTTAGACCTTCCACCCACTCTTCCCGCCCCCATTTTTGGACCTTCCATTCCACCCACTCTTCCCGCCCCCTCTTTTTCGCCTAAAATATATATACCAGGATAGCCAAATTTGACATTTGGGACTTGTCATCATAATTCGGGCTTCTCCCTGTAACGGGTGCCTTAGATTAATCCAAAAATTGTATATATTATAGTTTAAGATTGTATATCTGTTTTAGCCAAAATCCATTTGTTTTTGCATTTATATATTCATGCAAAGCTTGCCCAACAACAATAATTTTTTGACTCTTTTTAACAAAAATACAATCCCCGACCATTGTTTTGGAGGGGGGGGGGTCCCGAGCAAATCACGTGGTGTTAGTAAACAAATTTTTTTATTACATCCACGTGACTCACCCCGCGGCTGCCCAGCCCATTACGCCGCGTCCACATACAACAATGTACTACATCTGACCTGACATGACAATGCTGGTGCATGCAAGCGGCAAGATCACGTCAGGGTTAGTAGACAAACAGTTACGGTGACGCCAGAGTTTGATAGGCCACGGCAATCGGCAGACGGGAATCCCCCAATTCTAAAATCACTGTTAATTATATATAACTTGTCGTGAAGCATCATTACCCATGTTGTGCATAGTTAAATGCACGTATTCGCACGGTTTTTTTTTGCTTAAAATACTGCGTATTTACGCAGTCGAGCTTAAAAATACGCAGTCAAAAACAAAAATACGCACCAAGATACGCAGCCGAAAAATTCGGTAGCAAGAATTTCAAGAGTGCTCTAAATTAATTTCTTGAGACAATTCAACGTAGTTTGGGCTCTGGCTTCTTCTGCGGGGCTCCGCCCCCCAGACCCCCCCACTTACCTCTTCGCTTCTACATTGATCCTTCCGTCTACAGTTGCTTCTAAGCACACGTATAAATATATATACATGCGTTGTTTTTGTTTCTATTTTGATTTGACATAGTAAACTAAAATCTTATCTGTTCTAAGACTCTATTTGTTCTATTCGTAAACTCTATTTGTCTAACCAACAATTAACTTTACTATTAAATTGCTCCAGGCAAAGAATTCAAAGTTTTAACAGCAAATTTAATCAAAAATTTAAAATTTTCTTCAACTTCTGGGAGGCTGCGCCCTCCAGACTACCTGCTTATCTATTTCGCATCAAATATTCATACTTTTACACCATAGTTCAATCGGCACGCAACGTAAAATGAAGCTGAGACCTTTAAGGTTGTTTAAAAACTCTTAAAAACGAATTAATTCGACGCTAAATGCGTTTATAGCGTTTATAACGTTGAGAAGCGATTTTTGTAATTTTACGCAGTCGAAAATAGAAATACGCACTCGAAAACAAAAATACGCAAAATTTACGCAGGTCCGATTTTCAAAAAACCCTGCATATTCATACTTGCGGATTTTCAAGTGTTAATATGCTTTTTTAATTTTGGATTGGTTTGTTTTTAGATCCGGTGCCTGTGCGTGCTGTCATTGTAAGCGGTCAAGATGAACATTGCCAGACTGATTTAAGCTGCTCTGACGTATCCGCTTTAATGGACGATAATGCAGCTTTGAAGGAAGAGGTTAGATCTAGATCTGTACTGAAATTTCTGTTGTGTTTCTACTTGTTGGTAAATGTTTTGTCAGGCGTTTATAGCCTTGCTGTGACCAATTGCCTATTGGGACAAAGCACATTTCGTTTTCTTATGGTACTGTCTGGGTTAACCTCCATCCACAACCAAGGTTACCACTTCTGCAGGCGAGGCTTGGAATTTTCAGCATTTATTATAGTTGGGCGCGATAGCGCTCCCCCTGGGTGCAAAAGGCTCAGCGCGGCCCTTAGAGACCCGTTCGAGCACTGTGCCAGCTAAATACTCAACCAAACTAGACAAATTTGGTATCGTTGGAATCAGCACGACGAGTGCAACAAGTAGCAAAAAGTTTAGGTCAAAATTTTCGCTTCCGGACAAGTTAGGTCCGTTTGTTTTTTCCGTGTAAGTCACGCTTGGGGAAGCCGTTTTAGTCTACATCACAAACTGAACGATGTGGGCATTTTCAGCCGGTGAAGTTTGGCTTTTCTGAGAGTAGTATTTGTGTTAACGTACCTTTTGGACAATTTTCCGCTGCCCGGCCCGGCCGGCCAAAGGTGGCCTGACCGCTAAGATGGCCAAAAAAGGCCAATTTTGTGTCACGGCTACAGGGTCCAGGGAACAAGCTAGAGGACGCGGCTTGTTGCATAAGAAACTTTGGGATGGGTGGGTAGCATGTCATAACGAGGGCGATTTTTGATATCTGTCCGGGATCGTTCAGGCGGCCGGCCCAAAGTTGGTCCGGCCAAATACCCATTTTCGGAAAATGTCTTAGTCCCAACTCTACAGGAAATAGTCAAAAATAGGCCTAAATATGCTGTTTTGTGCCATATAGTGGGACGCATATAAGGGTTATCGGGGTCGCTGAACACACTGAGCATAGTCGCAGCAACCATAGCGCGCTGTCTGTAGACTTACTGTAAACGGCTAAACATATGAAACTTGGTGATAATTGTGTCTAAAGTAAGGGGGAACTGTTGCTATGTTAGTTGGAGCACTCTCTAGCTTCCACCGTGGCCTATAACACACAAAATTTGTAATCGTCCGAAATTTTGCTTATTAGTACGGCAGAGCATTAGAAATCGTACCGAATAAGCTTCTTTAGTAGTATAGTAGGGCCATTTCGACCCTGAATCCCAATCCCAAATTTTCACTCCCACTCCCTCCCACCCCTTGAACATAGGTTTGTAAGTGTCCGGTCAGTGCCGACTTCCGGGAACAGGGGCGTAGGCAGGGGGGGCCAGGGGGGGGGGAATTCCCCCCATCGAAACTCATTTGCCCCCCCCCCGGGAAATTTTCCGTGTCGGGGAAAATTTTACAAAATTTTCGCGCCGTAGGCGCGAATTTTATTAATCGACTCAGAAAAATCTAATTTGCACATCAAATTACACGGTTAAATTTTCCAAAATTTTAGCAAAATGTGCTCTAAAAATAGGTTTCAATTATGCCATATTCTAAAAAGGTCTGTCTTTTAACTGGGGGCTGCCGCCCCAGACCCCCGCCTATTTTATCTAAAGATCTAACCTTTTGCACTTATAATCTAACAAGTTTGTAGAAATTGTTGTCTAAAAATGAGAAAATAGAAAGCCATAGTTTCAGTAGGAGAATTTTACAGGAATTTGAAATAGCACTATCCTTATTTATATATGCGATTTGAATGTTTATATAATCCTTTTAAATGTTTTCATTATGGCTTTTATTACAATTTTTCAAAAATTCTCCAGCTTCTGGGGGGCTCCGCCCCCCAGACCCCCCTTTTAGCTGCTGTATTTATGTACATGTATGCATTGTACTTCCGAACATCTGTCTAACATTGTCTAACCTTAGTTTATGTTATCCGAAAATAGCCGGAAACAAGCGAATCAAGATTTTAAAAACCTGGGTATATGTTGAAAAAATTTTGGATGGGCCCCCCCCCCCCGAAATTTTTTTCTGGCTACGCCACTGTCCGGGAACACCATATAGGACTGTACTTAGCTTCTCAAAACGTTGTTTATAGGGGTTTTCTGGTGCGCTCAGCTCATTTCCGGTGTCCATTTTGCTCTACGATCCACTCATTTTTCTGGGCTGGTTCCACTTGACGGTATGGGGGCCAGGTCGGGTAAAGTGACAGGTGGTCAAAAATGAAATTTTTCAAAAGTGGCCAAATTTGGTACCAAATGAAAGCCCTAAGCGAGCTGAGCAACTTTTGTCATAGAACTGCATGCTCAAAGTGGCTGTAGAGTGCTGTGGTGGGGTGGGGTGGGGTCTTTGGCGATTTTGGGTCAGATATGAAATTTTTCAAAAGTGGTCAAATTTGCTGATTTAAAAGCTTATTTAAAGGCTTATGTAAGAGCTTATGTAAAGGAATTGAAGACAAGATACCAATGGAGCATGTAAAAGAACTGAAGACAAGATAACAAAAATGCTCCTTCGTCGCATGTAAAATACATATGAGTCCCCAGGAGGCAGGTTGTACAATAGCAGAAGACAAGAGCCACCCTGTAAAATACATATGAGTGGAGTGGGGTTGTAAAAGAATGAAGACAAGCTGCAACCGCGAACCATTTGAGCCTGCCCTATAACGAGGCTCATATTGGCGTACCTAACATCAATCTGTACCAGAGTTTTTACCTTTCTATTTATCTTTACAGTACACATTATGTACAACATATGTGTGTAAATACATCCTGCAAAGTTACCTAATGGTCTCACCAGTGCCTATCACATGCACATGTCATGTGTTATTTATAATCCTGCTTGGTTCGTTTGAGTTAATATAGTATTTATAAAAATACGTACATTATATAATAGGATTTAGGAAATAAGTCTGTTTTGAGTATATAGCCGTTTTACTAAATGTTTAAAGTTTAATTGGCCCTGCACTTGATTTTCTGAACAACCACGTACACAGCTTTTTTTCAAGTTGGTTAAATTGCATAAAGTTTAAATACAGTTGATCATAAGTGCATGTAATGTAATGATCATAATTGTAATTTGTCGTCAAAGTATCATTATCATCACAACGCCAATATGAGCTTCGTTATAGGGCAGGCTCATATGGCTCGCGGTTGCAGGTTGTCTTCATTCTTTTACAACCCCACTCCACTCAAATGTATTTTACAGTGTGGATCTTGTCTTCTGCTATTGTACAACCTGCCTACTGGGGACTCATGTATTATAGGGGGGCGCGATAGCGCTCCCCCTATAACTCAGCGCGGCCCTTAGAGACCCGTTCGAGCACCGTGCCAGCTAAATACTCAACCAAAATAGACAAATTTGGTATCGTTGGAATCAGCACGACGAGTACAACAAGTATCAAAAAAGTTTTGGTCAAAATTTTCAGCTTTGAAAATTTTCGCTTCCGGACAAGTTAGGTCCGTTTGTTTTTTTTCCGTGTAAGTCACGCTTGGGGAAGCCGTTTTAGTCGAACTCAAAAACTGAACGATCTGGGCATTTTCAGCCGGTGAAGTTTGATTTTTCTGAGAGTAGTATTTGTGTTAACGTACCTTTTGGACAATTTTCCGCTGCCCGGCCCGGCCGGCCACCTGTGCGGCCGGCCAAAGGTGGCCTGACCGCTAAGATGGCTGGCATTTTTTAGGGTTTTGAAAGTGGGGGGGGCTTCGCCCCCCCCTAGGGTGGGGGAAGTGGGGGGGGGCTTCCGAAAAGTGGGGGGGGCGCCCAAAAGGTAAAATAAACCGAAATGTTTAGCGAAAAATTAGCATATTTAAGGTAAAAACGCAAAAAATCGCTGGTTTTAAGCTTAAAATGAGCTTATAAGTCCATAAAGTAGCTAAAAATTGAGAAAATTTTTGAAAATTTGACCCTAAAAACCTTATTTTTTGACACTTTTGGGCGACCCCCAAAAAAGTGGGTGGGGGCTTGCCGAAAAGTGAGGGGGGGGGGCGAAAGTGGGGGGGGCTGCGAAAAGTGGAGGGGGGAACCGGTAAGTGGGGCGGGGGGCCCCCCCCCCCCCCCCCCTCCCACTAAAAAAATGCCAGAGATGGCCAAAAAAAGGCCAATTTTGTGTCACGGCTACAGGGCCCAGGGAACAAGCTAGAGAGACGCGGCTTGTTGCATAAGAAACTTTGGGATGGGTAGCGTGTCATAACCGAGGCGATTTTCGATATCTGGCCGGGATCGTCCAGGCGGCCGGCCCAAAGTTGGTCCGGCCAAATGGCCATTTTGGAAAAATTTCTAAGTCCCAACTCCGCAGAAAATAGTCAAAAATAGGCCTAAATATGCTGTTTTGGGCCACATAGTGGGACGCATATAAGGGTTATCTGGGTCGCTGAACACGATGAGCATAGTCGCAGCGCTGTGCGGTGCTGCTATCTTGCTGTACTGTTATGCAACAACCATAGCACGCTGTCTGTAGACTTACTGTAAACGGTTAAACATATTAAACTTGGTGATAATTGTGTCTGTAGTAAGGGGGAACTGTAGCTATGTTAGTTGGTGCACTCTCTAGCTTCCACCGTGCTGTATGTGCTGTCCTAAAACACAGCAGCTGCAGTAAGAGTGCTGCTGAAGTACAGCACGGCCTATAACTAGCTACACAAATGTTGTAATCGTCTGAAATTCTGCAGGCACGTGCAGAATAGCCTTAGAAATCATGCCGTACAAGTCTCCTTTTTTGGCACTGACGTTTGCATCTGGTTGCGCTGCAGTAGAGTGCTGCTGAAGTACAGCATGGCTTATAACAAACTACAGATAACTTTCTGCAACTTTCTAAAATATTCTTATTTGTAGTGGATGAGGGTTTTCTGCCAAAATCTTTGTACTTTGTAATTGGTACTTTTCAAGCTTCTTTGTTCTATGGCTTGGTTGACTGTTACGTAATCATTGGGGGAATTTTTAAAGTTTCTTTCATAAAGCTTTAACATTCTTGCTTAAGTTTTACGGAGAACCTTAAAAATGAAATAGGACAAGAATAAAAATGCTCCGATGGAGCATGAAAAATGCAATATGGGTGACACTGGGTTTTAAGCAGACAGAGGACTAGGTTTTAAAGCGTTAATATGGGAGGGGCAGGTTGTAAATGCCAGGAGGACTAGGTTAAAAGCGCACTAATATGGACCAGCTTCGCTGAACAACCCATATTCGCGGGTACGCATGCTCCACTCCGCATTTGACCTTTATTGTCTTAAGTTCTAAATTCGTCAGCTTTCCAGGCGAGCTTGCTGATTTTGAAATATTATGCTTTATATACTTCAAGCGTTTTATAGTGAGTTACCAGAGCGGAATTTGTGATACCAATTTTACTGCATATATATATATATATATTGTATTAAGTGTTGGATTATATGCATTAATTAAATTAATTAAATTAAGTTGTTGTAAGTTGTATTAATTATGGAATGTTAAGTATTACGAACACAACTATATGTATATACGTAGTAATAGCTGCAAAGTCGTGCCGACAAATTGTTAAACTGTTATTGAAGGATTGCCGCCAGCATTTTTGTCTGGACAATTTCCGCGAATATGGGTTGTTCAGCGAAGCTGGTCCATATTAGTGCGCTTTTAACCTAGTCCTCCTGGCATTTACAACCTGCCCCTCCCATATTAACGCTTTAAAACCTAGTCCTCTGTCTGCTTAAAACCCAGTGTCACCCATATTGCATTTTTCATGCTCCATCGGAGCATTTTTATTCTTGTTTTAAATGCGACGAAGGAGCATTTTTGTTATCGTGTATATATAGTTGCAGACGCAGAGCTATGCTCACAAATTGGTAAACTGTTACAGAAGAACTGCCACCAGCAGCGGTCCGGGCAGTTTCCGCGAATATGGGTTGTTCTGTTCTGTTCGCGAATATGGAAGCTGGTCCATACTAAAGTCTGACCAAAAAATGTAGAAAGCGAAATTGTTTGCTTTATATCTCGTAAACGCTTCAAGATAACTGCCATAAATTATATATTTTCTGAACCGGAATGATGAGATCTTTCTTAACGTGAAAAAATTTTTTTGAAATTTCCCGTGCGATTTCAAAGGGTGCCGCTTTTATATGTCCAGAAGGATTGGTAAATGCTACAACCACGATTTTTTTCAGGAAAATTTTTCCCTTGTCCGAATGTCCTGCACACCAAATTTCAGCTTTGTTGGTTGAAAATTGCGTGAGTTATTACATTTTTTAGATTTTCAAAATCCTTTGATCTTTGCCGCTTTTTCGACTTTGACTGGTTGTTACTCGCCACTCGCTCAACGAAAATATTTTTTGATTGGATTTTCAGGACCGCCTGGGTGTCCGTTTTCATCTGATATACGTGGTATTTCAAAATTTGAAAGTCGATTTTTTCGAAAAATACCACTTTTTGACCCAAAATTTCGGCAAAGCGAATCCAGCAAAAGTGAATAAAAATAACATAATCATAAACTTCAAGCTGAGCTGAATCCAACGATATAAAGTTTTCGTGGCTACGACTTATATTGCGCCAGCAATGAATTTTTAAAATTTTCCTTATTTCAGCTGGTTTTTGCTAGTTTACGCTGGTTCAGGTAAATCTAGGCGGCAACATCAAAGGAAGCCAAAAACCAGCTTGAAATAAGGGAAATGTTTAAAAATTCATTGCTGGCGCAATATAAGTCGTAGCCACGAAAACTTTATATCGTTGGATTCAGCTCATAATGAACTTTATGATTATGTTATTTTTATTTACTTTTGGTGGATTCGCTTTGCCGAAATTTTGGGTCAAAAAGTGGTATTTTTCGAAAAAATCGACTTTCAAATTTTGAAATACCACGTATATCAGATGAAAGCGGACACCCAGGCGGTCCTGAAAATCCAATCAAAAAATTTTTTCGTTGAGCGAGTGGCGAGTAGCAACCAGTCAAAGTCGAAAAAGCGGCAAAGATCAAAGGATTTTGAAAATCTAAAAAATGGAATAACTCACGCAATTTTCAACCAAAAAAGCTGACATTTGGTGTGTAGGACATTCGGACAAGGGGAAAATTTTCCTGAAAAAATCGTTTTTGTAGCATTTACCAATCCTTCTGGACATATAAAAGCGGCACCCTTTGAAATCGCACGGGAAATTTCAAAAAACTTTTTTCACGAGAAGAAAGATCTCATCATTCCGGTTCAGAAAATATATAATTTATGGCAGTTATCTTGAAGCGTTTACGAGATATAAAGCAAACAATTTCGCTTTCTACATTTTTTGGTCAGACTTTAGTGCGCTTTTAACCTAGTCCTATGTCCGCTTAAAACCCCATGTCACCCATATTACATTTTTCATGCTTCATCGGAGCATTTCTATTCTTGTATATATATACATACAATATATATATATATATATATATATATATATATATATATATATGCATATGCATATACTTTTGAACAAAGTCATGTTTATGTTACGGAACATGTGTATAATTGCCTCATATGCATATGGTGCAAGAATTTCTGTCCCATATGCATACGTTTTGTTTAGTATTCAGTAGTAGAATTAGTACCAAATA
>JASAND010003807.1:0-11828 GCA_030248195.1 Trissonchulus latispiculum
ATGTGTTTGTGTGTTTGCCGATTTTTGTCGATTAATATTTGATTTGACCACATCCATTCTAACAATGCTCAATTCAAACTGCAGTTTCTGCTCTAGTAAATGAGCTCAACAGTGTTATAATTGGTTTGATGTATGTGCTCTATATATATATATATATATATATATATATATATATATATATATATATATGTATATATATATATATATATATATATATATACATATATATACTATATGTATACATATATACATATATATACATATATATATATATATATATAATATATACATATATATATATATATGTTTGTACAGATTTCAGTATAATTACGTACGTTTCCCTGAAAAATGTATTGCATGTTTCCTTCTCTCTATTAGCTGAACGCATGCACGAAATGTAGGCGGCGAAACCGAGCCCATATAAATTAAACATTAGAAATAATAAAAAAAACCATCTAGGATGATCAATTTATTACAATTTCAGTTGTTCTTGAAAACGACTGAAAAGCCCATCAACGCGTAGGTATTCATTTTGTTAATATATTCGAGATTCAAGGGAGACACGATGGCACCATATCACGTGCTTAGTATAGTCCTATAATGTATGATAACTACATAAATGTGAACAGAATTTCTGGTACATAGGATAAAAATGTATACGAATAATACTGAAACTAGGCTAGCATGTTTTCACTAGAACCAGTTATAGATTTTCGCTTCGTAAAGCTGGTATAACGTCTGCGTTTGGTTCTGCTGGCTTAAGCAGCTGCTGTGACCTGTTTATTTACCCATACAAAAATTACTTCAAGATCTATGTAATTCTTGGCTATCACTTATATACTGTGGGAAAGTTTTCGCTTGCAACAGACGTCTGCTAGCTGACTTCTTCACCGTTTTGTGATAAAGTTTAATTTGTTTGTTGTAGTAAACCTTTTGTTAAACTGTTAATATGCTACTAATGTTGTGTCATAAACCTATTTTCAAACTTCATGAATCATTTTCTGGAGAACGAGAGAGTAAATTGTAGGAGGTTTTGTTTTTTGCTTGAGTTTAGCGGTGCAGGTATTAACTATTATACCACCTGATTAAATCTGGAATCACTTAAAGTTTTCAGCCAAACTGTCAAACCAAAACAAGCCGGGTAAAACCAAAATTTGTGTAGTATAAATTGGTTGAGTTTATTAGAAAGTTTTATGTCAACTGTAAATGCCTACAAAAACTTGTATTTAGTTTTTTGCGTTATCTTGACGTTTGGATCATTGGCATATACTAAACATTTCTGAAAAGCAATAGTTATGCTTTGTTTTCCCATCTTTGTATTCCATAGACTTTTAAGGAAGATTATCTCGGAACGTAGTGTAGAGATAATATATACTATTGAAAGTAAATGCAAATTTATGCAAATTAAGTCACATTTCACTTCTTTAATGCTCTATATCAGCAGCTGGTCTCCGCTATTGATTTCCTATTATTCCGCAATAGCTTGTTCATATTTTTTTAAATTTAAAATTTTTTATATCACAGTCAATTAATATATGTAAGTATATAGAGTTGCATTGTGTGAAACAATTGTTTCCAAGCATATTTTTCTTAAGAATAAATCTCAGTTTTTGGAAACTGATAATTCTTATGTCCAGTCATCCTCCATTAATATTTCTCAAATTTAGAATTATTGCAGTTATTGAAACAAATAGGCTTTGAAAACATTTCAAGCAAATATTTCTCTTTCAATCTTTTTTGAAAACGTTTCAAACAATTAATCCTTATCCTTATAATCCGTATCCTTATCCTGTTTCAGTGCCTTATGTCAGTTTGGTGCTTTAGTCAGTGTCAATGCATCCCGCCATCCCGCTAGCGTCAACGTCAATCGCCGCTGCCACAGCGGGTATATGGCGTCCGCGTCAGAGCAGCGGGGACTCCAGCTGCTCCGTTGGCGGCCAGGAAGGCATGGCTTTGGCCCATCTCCTTCACGATATTTATGACGGAGCCAACGCGTGTCTGCCGCACTATGACCTTGACACTGACTCCTGGACAGAGACGTCCGTTTCCTTTATGTCGGATGGCAGAGGAAACGGGCTGATGGATAGGAAGATGAGTGTTGCCCTCTATTCGAGGGCTGATCTTGAAATGATGGGTTAGCCTTTGAGTTTTGTTGGCATTAAAAATTGTGCCGTTTTTATATGTACTTGAATGGCGGAACTGTATGCTTGAGATTTCAACTAATTAATTAATTAGGAGGGTAACTTCATTTCTACAGTTTTATGTCTCAATAATTTTCTTGGCGAAAAGCCAGCGTGAGCTGATAGATGATGATTGGGACTCTGCTTTTAAGTCTTACTGAATTGCGATATCAGTATTTTTGTGAAAACTATAAGGTTTTGCTTAGTCTCACTAGTTGCTTAGTCTCAGCCAGATGCTGATGTGTTTCAAAACACGACTGAAATATAATGTTGAAATTATGAATTTGTTTGCAGTGTTTATTTTATTTTATTTGTTTAGACACAGATCAGTTGCGGAACGTTGTGGACGAAATGGCTGCAGAAGTTAAGATCAATTCCATGAGACTCGTGCGTCAGCTGAAGCGTCGAGATCATCAACTGTCCCGACGTCAGGCCCGCCAGAATATCCTCACTGCTGTCCTGCAGGCCATGTCACCAAAACGAAGTTAGTTGGGTTGGATGTATTTGGAGTGATTAATATATACCTTTTAATGTAATTAATTCACACCTTAGTTTCTGCTATTTTAACGCTCATTAGGGTCTTGTAGAGAAAACGGATAGAAGTGAGTGAGTTAGGGTTAAGTCAAATTTTTGATGCACCCAGCATAGGATTTTAATCTCTTTCGGTTTCATTACTTCTGATGATAAAGTCGGTGAATTAATTTAATTTTGTCCTTTTTAATTGATCTCTATCATTTTAATCCATTTTAATACTACTGCTGAGTTTTCAAGTAGTGCGCAACCACGCTAATTAAATGTATATACTTAATAGAGATAGATATAATATCAACTTAAGGGCAGACATTATTGCATTTTATTTCTCCACATTTTATGCTAACAATCTCAGTTGCGTAGGAAGAACTAAGTCGCTTAAATTTATCTTTCGCTTAAAACATAGAGGTAGTCATTTGTATTTTGTAGGGTTTCACTTTTCCTTTATAATTAGTTTTCAAATATCTTCATGCACCAGGTTCTGCGAAACGGTTGATCTTTTCTGTCACACTTGTTTTCTGTTCTCTTCTCTGTTCCATTGATGCTGATTCTTATCCTCGTGCGACGGCGGAATTTATCCGCAAATTAGTAGTTACAAAAGCAAATGCAAAAAATTTGAAGGTTCCTTAAAACTTAATCCCTAAGCTTTCCGTCACTTTTCGCACAAATAGTGTTTGAATCTTAACTCAGAAAGTTAACAGAAGGATTTATTCTAACCAGACCCCTCTATAGTCCGCTATTCAAGGATAAACTGTGACTAAGAATTGTCACATTTTCCGAAAGTTATAGATCAATCGGTAGGTTAATCTACAGACAAGCTTGAGTCCAACTCTTTCTTTAAGGTTGAACTCAACTGCCTTGGGGAGCAGAGGCGTGTAGGCCGAAGAGGTCCATTCAGTACTTTTCCCATTTCAACACTATACATGCATATACTAGCTTTAGCTTATCGTGCCAACGTAGGTTAGCTGTAAGTCTGTGCCCACATGCATACTTCTTACGTCCTTGCTATTCCCTCTCAGTACTCTGTGTGTGTGGAGCCTCTTTTTTCCTTCGTTGGCTCAAGGCACACATCCATTCTACTAACTCAAAACATGGTTTAGTTCAGGCCATTGTGCTAAACATATGGCTTCATGTTTCATAGTTGCTATGTGTGTACATGAGGTAGTTCTTTAGATTGCTTTAGATTTCTGTAGCTGCAAAGTGTGACAATATTAGGTACCGCGACCGCCGCACATCTAGCTAATGCACTTTGTCGCTTCTGTTTTTGTTCCCGATTCGTTCTCGATGTTTAGTCTGTATCACCATTTGGTGGAAGGGTCGCTCTGTGGTCCAGCTCCCTTTCCCAAGAAAAAGCTAGGTATTGCTAGTTATTGTTGGTAGCTTTTTTGTCTACTATTTGCCAGGAAATTGACGTTTGACGTTTCCTACGGTTTCTTGCGGTTTGAATTTGCCAGTGAAATTTACAGAACTCATTAAGCAAATCAATTAATCGACATTAGAAAACTTTGTACTAATCTGTGGCCATAAAAATTATGGGCCTGTCTATCGACCCCCATCCGTTAACTTAGAACGAAACTTCAATGAACTCAGGTAGAAATCCTACAGTTGAGTATCTTTCAGCGTGACACTTCATTGTTTAGGGCTTCTGTAGCTCAACAAATTAATTCGACTAATGCGCTAATGCATTTTCGCGTCAGCAAGCTGATATCAAAACAAGATTATCACTGTAGTCCCTCGCAAAAACTTTTTTATTTTTGTGTTAGTTTTTCAGTTATTTGCTCAACCAACACGCCTTAACATCTCTACTTCTTTCTACTGACAGTTTTGGAATGAGTCACATGCTTCGTTCATAGATTTAAATTTACAAAGGAAAACTAAAGGCGGCTTGAACGAAAGTTTTCGAAAATGTTTCGAAAACATGTTCAAACTTGCTCAGTTCTCAGTTCTTTGAAAATCCATAATTTCATGATTTGTATACACATTTCTGACAGCTATTGAGATGCCTTAAGAATCTTAAAAAGTTTTCTATCTCAGTACAATGCTGACTAGGGGAATTATTTTTCCGAAGTACTTCAGAAAGCAATTATGAACAGGAAATAGAGAAAGCTTCAGTTTTTGCTTGTTTTCCAAGTAATTTTTGATATCTCGAAGGTAGGCAAAGTTTTAGACTAGTGCCAGACAGTGACACATTTTTAGTTTCGACTTTCGTCAGGCAATTAACGTCCTAGTTCTTTTCAACACAATTTTCTTTTCTCAGATCAATAGGTAGTCCTTAATTCTAACATAGCTTGAATCTAAGAAGAGGGAGAAAATTTCAAGTAAATTATGCAAGCTAATGTGATCGTTTTTGTAGAGGTAATTGTCTGCTGAGATTAGATAGGTTTCAGTCAGTAAATGATTTTTGTGATTGAAAAACTTTTCTCATCAACGTCTGGCTGGTTGAAGTGGTTATCAGTTGGTCTGTGTTTGATAAACGGTTCAACCTTTTTTGCTATGTCTGCTTTCAAGCCTATTTCCGAGCAGGAATACATAGGTGGAATTCTCAAATCATAGAGTGGAAAAATTATGAGAACATAACTGTCTGTGTGCATGAAAATCTCTCACTTCAAAACTGACTATATATATGTGTAGTTCCTGATGTAATAATCTCGCAATAGCATTGGATTCGACTTTAGGTTTAGTTCATTACACTGCAGACAGTACGTGGGTGAGTTGGTTCTAGGAACAACGCATGGGGCAGTAGTAGAGAGCAGACTACACCACTGGTTCAATTTACGCCAGCAATGCTGTTTACTTTTAACATTTTCGTAATTGTCGTTCCTTAATTGGAAACATATCGTGTAGGAGGGAGCTGCTCAGCCTGTAAACAAACTACACTGACGTTGAGTGAAAAATAAACTTTCTATAAACTCTAATACTTCATCAAAAGCTACGTATGGAGGTGGAAAGGTATTAGGGAAAGTGAACCGAGCAATTTCTGATTTTTGCTTGAGAAGACTTGTTTGCGAACGTTGAAAGAGTGAGTGAGTGCCACAACCTTAACCTTGCTTAGTGTGCATGTACGCTATAGAAGTGTGCACTATATTTTGTTTTTCACTTTTATTTTTCATAAGGTCTGCAATCTTACTATTGCAATGTGATGAAGCTGTATTAAAATTTTTTATTAGATTATTTAGGAAACTATTTGTCTCGTGATTTCTGTGCAAAGCTTCCCTGCAAATGTGTTTGCACAACATTTATATGCCACATTCTTGTGTACACTAGATTAGCGTAAACTCTTTCTATTCCAAACTTGGCAGTTTCAGCCTATATTTTATTGCCATTACGGTTCGCATACATCAGCTACAGCTTTTTATATCGATTATTTATAGTGATTGATTAATACATTATTCTTGGATTACGTTTAACTACCACCTGCTGTTTACTGTTACGTTAATCGAATATTGAAAATGAACGATCTATTATACTGTGCATCAAAGCTGGCTGTTAGCTCCATGAAACAAGCCAAAGGTGGCGTTCAGAATGTATTAAAAACATTTGGTAAGTTTTGATCTGCAAGTTCAGCTATAAACTTCTCCAGTGCCTAGTTAGTGCGAATATTTTCTGATTTTCTGTCCGCCTGGCCAGTGTCACGGTGTGATTTTTCCCCCTTGAAAATTTCTCCCCGGAAAAACTACACCGGTGTGAATTTTCCGTTGGGAAATTTTGGACCAATGCAAGAAATAATGCAGATTTCAGTTTAAGTTGAGTTTGGCGCATAATTGAAGCAACTAATTATGCTTTGAAGATGGAATATGATTAGCGTAATCCGCCGAAATAATTATTCCTTACTTGCATTTGATAAACCTTAATGAGGAAATAATTCTTAAATAGCTGATAACTTCTAATCTTTCTTTGGCTTCTAATATTTTATGTTTTCATTTATAAGTAAAAATAAATAACTTTAAATATTGGAGATTTAATGTCGAACTCAAAACTTTAAGTAGAACAAAGGTAATTTACTTTTAAATTTTTTAAATTTTGTTGAATTAAATTGGAATTAAAATTTTCGGTTTGAAAATTCAAATTCCATTTAATTGAAATAATCTAAATTTTCCACTTTAACTTGAACTTTGTTGGCTTTCCTTGCAAATTTTCTATAGGAAAAGATTTCACTGTTGACCTGTAGTTAAGACTAAAATTTCTAAAATTTCAATTGTTTTTAGTTTTTATTTTTTACTTAGAAATAAGATTTCAGAAACTTAATAAGATTAGAAATTAGAACTGATGTAATTGAACTTAAATTCTTTATTAGCCTTTATTGAATGCATTGATTGCTGCATATCATTTCTATGAAATAAAGAAAAAATAAATTTTCAATTGAGTACCTTACCCTTCCTGCTTAACGGTTTGGGCTCGGAGATAAAAGTTTCTATGTTTCTATTTGTGCATATTTTTACTTTGATATAAAATCATAAAATATTAGAAACCTAAGATACATTAGAGTTATATACCTATATTTAATAAAAATTTTTCTTAATTAAGATAAAATGTGAAAAAAGCAGTTGAATAAAACAATGATTTTAGTTAATCCTACAAAATTTCTGATTTTTCAAGAAATTTTATTTATTATAAATTTGGATTTAATTTTCTAGCCCAGGCGAACTATTATAACGAATAATTATTTTGCGCATTATGGTTATCATATTCCATCTTTATTAACTCTATTTATTGACTGAAATCTGTATTATTTCTTGCATTGGTTCAAAATTCCCCCCCCCCCGGAAAATTCACACCGGTGTAATTTTTCCGATGGGGAAATCCACATCGGTGTAGTTTTTCCGTGGGGAAATTTTACACCGGGGGAAAACTGCACCGTGACAGCCAGTTTATATCCGGTTTTAACTGAATGCCGGAATTGGATGCACTAAAAAGTTTCTCTGGTTGCCACTTATTGTATTAAGCTTTTGAAAATAAACGGCATCTTCCAGTCCAGGGGCCGCGTTTCACAAAGCCCTCTTAAATTTCGCTCTTAAAGCTGCTCCTAAGTCAAAAGTTAAGAGGATTTTCCAAGCAACTTAGGAGCACCTCTTAAACTGTTTCACAAAACTACTTGGAGATTGCTCTTAAATTTTATTTAGGAGCCCTCTTATGTTTGCTCTTATCTTTCTTACTTATACATAACGCATATTTTTGCTAATTTCAACATAAGATAATTGATGATAACTAACTGAAATTAATTGAAGCGACATATACTAAAAAATTAAGTCCGTTATTATGGCAACAAATTTTTATTTGAATACGCAAGTTTAGTGACGAAGACTTACCATTTTTAAACTTGAGAAATCTCATGATATAAGCCATCACATTTATTTAAAATTTGTTTCCTTGAATTATAGATGCGTATTACATCACATTTATGGCAAAACATGCAACAGACAGTGCTGTTTTGAACTTAGGAGGGGCTTAGGAGTGCTAAAACGTGCTCCGATTTTAGGAGCTAACTTTAAGAGCTCTCCTAACTAGGAGCCTTTCATGAAATAGCTAAATCTTAACTTTGCTCTTAACTTGCAAATTTAGGAGCTCCTAAAGATAAGAGGGCTTTGTGAAACTCACCCCAGCAGATTTCGGATACTGTTACTGCAAACCGATACTGCAAAAATTCGACCTTTGCATCAATTTTACACAAATTTTTGAATTAATCTCTCTAATTTGGGAATGAGGTCCACCAGCGAGACCAACATCCGTTTGGGATACCAATAGTAACTAGAATAGACCAACCACCGTGGGTCGCGGGTTTGAGAACCGAGTTTCGCGTGCACTCTCGGTTTATCGAAGTCGGAATAGTAGCTATAATTATGCAGTAAACTACGTAACTTTTTGTAAATTTTGTATTCTTCAGGCTAATGTTACTTTTTTCTTTCTAAGTAGAATATTCGTTAGGTATGTATACTAGAATACTAGAATTTAGCAAGATAGTCGTTTTACCAGTTTCAGTATGATATATGGGTGTTTTCAATTTGGAAACAAAGACAGTCATTAATTACCTGTTTTATGCAGTTCAATCAGTTTACTAAGAGGGGGACGTTCGCAAAAATTTAAAACTAACCATTGTGCTCTGCATCACTGTTGAAATAGTATTTATAATCATGACGTGTATAATCTTTGTTACTTAGTTACATTCGCATCGCAATAATGCAATTTCTATGCATTTTCTATTAAAAATATTATTTCAGAAACTATACGGAGCACAATGGTCAGTTTTAAATTTTTTGAAAGTTCCCCCTTGCATCATACTCAGCAACTAGGTACACTAATGAATTTCTTAGTTTCCAAATTGGAATCACCTTTCATATTGAAACTGGTAAGATGACTATCTTGCTAAATTCTAGTAAGATTACTATCTTGCCAACAATTTTGGTAAGATAGTAACAAGAGTCCATGATTTTCTTCTATATATTAGAAGAAGAGTAAGCCACTAGAGGGCTCCTCTTCTTGGCATTGCGTAACGGTGCTCCGACCACAATACGCGAATGTTCCCCCGTTTGGGGGGGGGGGTCGCCAAATCATACCCCCTCCCCGTTTGGTGGGGGGGGGTAGGCAACAGCCAATCAGATTGCAGAAACCCCCTCCCCGTTTGGTGGGAGGGTAGGCAGGCTGATTCTGGCTTTTGAAAAAGGGTCCCCGTTGGGGGGGGGGTCGACACAAGAGGTCCCCGTTTGGTGGGGGGTATGCAAAAGGGGTCCCCGTTTGGGGGGGGGTCGCCCACAGCCAATCAGAATGAGCAAAACTTAGCCTGCTTGAGCGACCCCCCCCCCAAACGGGGACCCATTTTCGAATAGAACAAAAACTACCGTAATCCTCTGCTCTATCCCCCCCACCAAACGGAGGGGTATGCAATGTCGATTTGGTCGACCCCCGGGGGAACATTCGCGTATTGTGGTTGGAGCACCGTTACGCAATGCAGTGAAGAGAAGCCCTCTAGTGGCTTACTCTTCTTCTTAATAATAGTGCAATTATGCACTCTTTGTAGAATACTCTAAAAGCTAAGAAAGTGAAAAATACAAATTCAAGAGATTTGTTCAATCTCTAGAGTTTTTATAGTTACACAGTAATGAGTTCATCTAAACAGTAAATGTAAATTCAGAATTCAGTTCAGGGTACACTACAATATGGCGACGAGAGTCTTGTAATTCATAATGGACAATTTGAGTCCCCCACCTGCGTACCTTCCTAATCCCGGTCAGCCTTCGCTTCCGTGGCGTGTTTGGAAAGAGACATTTTTAAATTACTTAATCGCCATTGGAGCAACAGTCGATGCTCGACGGTTTCCGGATCAAAGAAAGATTGCCTTACTTTTGCATTCAGTTGGCATCGAGGCCCAACGAATTTATCATTCATTGCCTGCGGATGATGGGGAACGTTCTTTTAATGATGTTCTAACTGTTTTTGATGAACATTTTGGTCCCAAAACGAACATTGTAGCGGCTCGCTACACCTTTCGTCAACGAGCCCAATTACCCGGGAAACTACTGAGCAGTAGGATGCTGCGCTTTGATCAGCTTGTAAAAAGACTGCACTATGGAAATCTTCCAAGATGAACTTTTACGGGATCAAATAGTCGAAAAGACTTCGCACCCCCCGTATCCGTGAACGGTTATTAATGGAACCGAATCTGACCCTTGAAAGAGCTACAGACAGATAGCCAGTCAAATCGAACAAGCCATGGAAAACGCCCAGAAGATCAAGTCTTCACATGACTCTGATAAGTTCAGGTCGTTCAGCGAAATCTCAACATGAAGCAGCGTCAACCGCAACATTCTCAGACATTATGTTTCATGTGTCGATCAGCAGGCAATACAGAAAATTACCCTCAGTGCCCTGCTAAATGATCAAGATGCAATAAATGATCGAAAATTGGCCATTACGTGAGAGATTTGTAAAAGTGCAAAGAATAGCAAGCCTGTACGAGCAATTACACTTCCAAGAGATGTTTCGGATGACACAGAATTCGACAGTTTGCAAGTTCTCACAGTCCGGAAATCGGTGAGCTCAGTTGCAGTGTTTTGTAACCTTCGTTTCCCTGAATTCTCTACTGCAGCTGAACTGAAAGTTGATTCCGGTGCGGAAGTCTCCTTGCAGGCTCCTTCAAGTCTTCATGATTTCAACAACTGCTTCCCTTCCGCCTCCTTAAAAGTCACTACAGTGAAACTATCCAACTATGATGGGTCCAACATTTCCCTGTTGGGTACGTATACTACTTCGGTTCAACACCTCAATCAGCTTACCGAAACGACGTTTTTCATTGTCAAGGGTGGGGTTTCAATCCTTGGCTTAGATTTGATTCAGAAACTTGGTCTGAAGATAGATGGAAAGACGTTATCCGTGAAACAGATTTCGGTGGCTAACTTAAAAATGGAGTATCCGGTGTTGTTCTCGGAATCTTTGGGGACCTTGGATGGTTTTGTGCACAAAATCCAAATCGCTTCAAATGCTGTGCCGGTGGTACAACGATTGCGTCAAGTACCCATTGCAATTAAAGACAAAGTCGAAGCTGAACTACGAAAATTAGTTTCGGATGGTATTATTTGAGCCTATTGAAGCTTCAGAGTGGGTTCACCCGATGGTGGCAGTTCCTAAAAAGAATGGTTCCATTAGAATTTGCTGTGATTTGCGAAAGCTGAATGAGTTTGTCATTGCTGATAAGTATCCTTTGCCAAACATGGAGCACATGTTTGTCAGCTTAGTTGGAGCCAAAGTGTTTTCGAAATTGGATCTAAAGAAAGCTTACTTTCAGTTGAATTTAGCTCCTGAAAGCAGACAGTACACTGCATTTCTGTCCCACATTGGGTTGTTTCAGTACAAGAAATTGCCGATGGGTCTCAAGTCATCTGCAAGTGCCTTTCAAAAATGCATGGAACTCATCCTCGCTGGTTTGCACGGAGTGGTCGTCTATCTCGACGATATTTTGATTTTTGGTGCTACAACAGCAGATCATGACAAGAATCTTCATGCCGTTCTGAACCGCTTGCAGAAAGCGAATGCTAGAATTGAAATTGAAAAGTGCCTGTTCAACAAGTCAGAAATTCCTTTCCTTGGACACATCCTCTCACCTGAGGGAATCAAAGTCAGCCCAGA
>JASAND010003808.1:0-34081 GCA_030248195.1 Trissonchulus latispiculum
ACATATGGAGCAGGTCAAGACTACTCTGGAGCCTGTAAACTCGAAGGCAAGCAATGGTCTCTATAGTTTGGTCTTCGGTTGTTTCGTAGTTGTTAGTTGTCTTGTGTTCTGCTGATTTGTTTGGTCTGTTTGTTCTGAGTTGTTGTTTGTTGGGTTGTGTTCCGTAGGTTAGTTTGATTTGTTTGTTCTGAGTTGCTGTTCGTTGTCTTGTTTTCTGTTGGTTTGTTCACTGTATGAGCAAAAAGCCAACTGGGAGATTGTCGGCGTAACTCGGAGTAAGTAAAAGCAATCAGAGTAGCTCGAAGCTAGTAAGAGCAATCTGGGAGCGAATCAGGAGCACAGGCAGGCAGTCAAACTCTGATTCAAACAAGTGAACCAACCAACAAATGACAACAAACAACAACCTCAATACCAACAACGACAGAACGAGACCAACGATGAAAACCACCTAAAACCGGAAAGCCAATAATACACGGTGCACCAAGTTTAATTGTCATAGTTATTCTCTTTCGGTTTCTAGGTCTTCATAATTTGATCTTTAGCGTTGTTGGTGCTGTTTCGCTGTGGTTGTTGATGCTGGTTCGCATTCTTCGTTGGTATTTGCTTGCTTGTTGGTTACTCTCTGCTTCTGCTGGTTTGTTCTCCGGTTTGTTGGTCTTCAATGGCTTCCGTCTCTTCTTAGGCTTTCCACCATTTATATGAATCCGCTTATAGTGACCTGCTAGGTCAGCTTTTCTACGCACAACATGGTCACATTCTTTACCGGCATATGTTTGTGAAGTTAAGAGCAGTCTCAAATGTTCAAGTCTTCAAAACAGGTTAGGAGTAGCTCAAAGGCCAAGAGGATGAGCATTCTACACTTAGCTGTCCATCAACCTTGAAGCATTGGAAGAGCAGGATAATCTTCGTAGCAGATTGGGCCACCTGTCGAGCAAATGAACGGAGTACGCAAGGAACAAGTGATTAGTAGGTGAAATCATCGAAGGAGCAAGTAGCAGCGAGCACGGAGCAAGTAAGGTTTAGTCAAGGAGTAGTCTAGGAGCAGGTAAAGAGCAGTCAAGGAGCATCTAGGAGCAAGTTAGGAGCATTTAAGAGCAAGTAAGGAGCATTTAGGAGCAGTCAAGGAGCAAGTAAGGAGCAATCAAGGAGCAAGTGAGGAGCATCTGGGAGCAAGTAAGGAATAGTCAAGGAGTAAAGAAGGAGCAAGCAAGGATGGAGCAACTCTGGACTTCAGGTGTCAAGATACTGCTGGTTGGGTAGAGGTAGTTGGAAGCAATCAGGAAGGAGGATCTACAGAAAGCAATTTAGAGGGACTAATCATCTACCAATCTAGGAGCAGACAAAAACAACACTTCAAAGATCCAACACGAAACCTAAGAACACTCAGTAACGTCAATCCTCGAACAAATAACCACAAAACCAGAAACCTCAAATCTCACAATCAGAAACCCCAACGCTCACAGCCAAAAGCCTTAACACCACAAACTCTGAAACCCTAAACACGAAAACCCTCAAAGCCTAGAAATCTCAAACCTGACAACCCCAAACCGCAAACCATCAATCTTTAAGACCTCAAACGAAAACTCAGATACCGGCAAGCAAAGGCTTTCATGTACGCATGAGCAATGCAAGAGCTGGAAACAATCTGAGAACAGATAAAAGCCTGTTTAACTCCGGACATGTTTGGATCAGGTACAGAGCAGATCTGCTAGGAGCACAATGTGTAATCCTGGATTGAGTCAAGAGCATGCCATGAGCAAGTCAGGAGCATGCTAGGGTCATACAAGAGCAAGTTATGAGCAGATGCGGAGCACATAAGGAGCAAGCGAAGAGCTACTCTCCGAACCCGAGGGCATGCAATGGGTCGGTGGTGCGCATCGTTTTGGTTGTTTGGTAGTTGTTAGTTGTCTTGTTTTCTGTGGTTTGTTTGCTTAGTTCTCGGTTGTTGTTCGTTTTCTGCTGGCTTGTCTGGTTTGTTTGTTCTGACTTAGCGTTCGTTAGGTTGTCGGTTCGTTCACTGTTGGCTGATTTAAGCTGTTGGCTTTAATCCTAAAGCATCAGGGAGATAAAAGGCAAATTCGGAGAATGTCGGAGTAACTCGGAGCAAGTAAAGAGCTCCCTCGTAAATCAAAACATGTAACCTCAAAACTTCCAACCTTCAAAACCTCTTACCTCAAAACCTCTAAGCCCACAACCTCAGACCTCAAAACCTCAAACCTCAAACCTCCCAACAATATACCTGAAAAAAACTGCAACTTCTTACCTCAAAATCTCTTACCTCTAAACCTCGTACCTCAAATCCGCTTACCTCTAAACCTCGTACCTCAAATCCACTTATCTCTAAACCTCGTGACGCAAATCCTATTACCACAAAACCTCTTACCTCATAACCTCTAATCCTAACCTCTAAAACTCTTACCTCAAATTCGCTTATCTCTAAACCTCGTGACTCAAATCCACTTATCTCTAAACCACTTATCTCACAACCTCTTACCTCTAACTCTAAGCTCGGCAAGCTAGATCTTCAGTGGCAAGTGTTTTGCAGCAGTGCTCATAAGATTCTGAGTTGGAAAGAGCAGGTGTTTCACAGCAGGGATCAGTTTTAGGAAACGCAGGTGTTTGAAATAACGGTTAGGGGATTTGTTTACATGCCCTAGTTAGTTTTGCACAATCAACTTTCAGTTTAGTCTGTACACTTTTCGAAAGTAGTGTGTTCCGTTCTGGTTTTGTGACTGTGACCTCTGATGATACTCCTGATATGGGCGAGATCATTATGGAAATTACATTGGCTATCCTTTTTCCCTGTGGAAATCTTGCTGTTCTGAGTTGGTTGTTCGTTGGGTTAAATGCTGTTGGCTTGTCCATTGTATGCGGATTTAAGTTGACCTCTTGTTGGCTGTAATCCTGAACCAGGTGAGAAATAATAAGAAAACTGGGAGAATGGTGGAGTAACTCGGAGCTAACTCACGAGCGTTGTCTGATGAAGGATGCATGTAAGTCAAACTCTGACTTGAGAGAATCAAACACCAGATGACAAATAACAACTACAACTCCAACAACAGAACGAAACCGACGACGAAAACCGAAAGGCCAATTTCTAGCCTAAGTTAGGCTTAGAACACAATTCAATCTTAGAAGCAGATAAACAGACTACGTAAGCGTTTGATGTTCCTTCCTGTTTAGTTGCTTGATAGTGTGTGTTAAATTAGACACGCCAAAACACAAACACATCATAAGACACCAAAACGATCATTAAACTCAGGAAAAACAGTTAAAATATAGAGGCAGGTGCTAACACAGCAGGGTCCCAAGCGTTAAATTTTAACATAGACAGGTGTAAGCTCAGCAGGACGCCACAATGTAACTTTCTGTAGTGTCTTGTTCGTTATACGTTTAGCAACTTGAATAGTAATTCAAATACTGAAGGATTATTGTTGTACAGGGATCTCATCGCATACCAGTTTGTTGTACATCGTTCTCATTGTACAGTTTTGTTGTTGTATACTGTTACACTATTTTGCTGCATATTGTTGTTGTTGTACAGTGTTGCTGTCAGTTAAAGATAGCCATCTGTTTGACAGTTAATTTGTAGCAGAATGCTAGTTTGTTATTTTTGAGTGGTTTGTGAGCAGTCGCTTCATAGTATACTAGTGGTAGCCACAAGAATGTAATACTAGTAGTAACCACAATAATGCTAAAATGGTGCTTGATAACAGGCCATAGTTTACATAGGAGCTAAAATCTTAGGTCATGTTCCAATTCTACAACCCAGAAAACCATTAAGGATCGCACGGAGGTTATCTAGGACACAACAACTAATAGCATTTTCGAATTCCACGACCCTGATAACCCCCTGATATAAAGTTTTCCCATTGAAAATAGATGAGTTTGAAATTTAAGCTAGGGTTAGCCATGGTTCCGGTCTAGGGTCACTTGCAGCGTGGAGCTTAGATTATAGAGGTAAACTAAGCTCATATTTGAATAATGCGTGGTCGAAATCCCCTAGATAAGGTTTTCCCATCGAAAATAGAGAATTTTCAAATTTAAGCTTGGGTCAGCCATGGTTCCGGTCTCTCTGAAGCTACAGCTGAGCGTCCCGGCCTCTTTACACCACCACCCCCTCCAGAGCCTCCCGGCCTCCGGGCCTCCCGGCCTCTTTACACCACCACCCCCTCCAGAGCCTCCCGGCCTCTTTACACCACCACCCCTGCCAGAGCCTCCCGGTCTCCGGGCCTCCCGGCCTCTTTACACCACCACCCCCGCCAGGCGCGACGCCTGGTGCGGACCTATTACTACTGTCATGGTATGTTCACGGTTGATGAATTTGGCCTTGGTCCGGGTAAATCGCTTAGGTAACAACACTTTTCTTCATATAACTTTTATAATATAATTTTAATTTAGTATATATACCCTTTATTCTTTCTTCTCCGGAGTTGTGTCACACATCCCCCAAGATCTTGAGATTGAACGGAGCAACGTAGAACAAATTGAACAAACAGTAGGAATGGAGAAACAGAAAAATACTGAATTCTTTAAATTTGAATCTACTGATTTGAAATCTGTTTTTTCGATTCAGCTTTTTGTCAGCTCAGAATAAACCTTGTATTCCAAGTTAACAACTTCAGATCTCACAGCTAACGAAAAACTGAATAAAAAAACGGATTTCGAATTCGGCGTCCTAAGAGTTATTTTCGCGAATGAGTAGAGTAGAGTAGAGTAGCCTAGAGTAGCGTGGAGTAGAGTATAGTAGAGTGGAGTAGAGTAGAGTGAAGTAGAGTTAAAATTAACTCTACTCTTTTCGCGAAAACTCTGCATAATTTAACTCTGCCGAGCAAAGTTGGAGAGTTTTTTACAGCCACCTCACCCCAGTCGGTTCGCCGGTTAGGGGTAGTGTCAGCAATTTTAGAACTTTGTTTGGGTGTCGGGGAAGCTGACACTGAATAACAGCAGTTGCAATCCGAGGTGTTCTACAAGGCTATCTGTACGTCCATTACTTTCACCGTAATGGAGGTACTGTGTAGCTCCACCTGGCCGTTGCTGAAGACGTTATGCCCATGAGTTTGCGACCCAAGTTTGCGCAAAAGGAACGACAACGCAACCTTTAAACAGAAACTGACTGGATCATTGCTACACCTTCAAAATGGGATAAATATTGGATTATCGGTTTGGACATTAATGACGAATGGGTTATAGGACTGGTAAATAATGTAAAATATAAACCAATATGTTTTAGTGCTGTTACATTGAGATTGTCCTGTATTTGTCAAATCTTTTGTAACGGTCGTATTGCATGTCTTGGTGCCAAAACTGTTAATAAAGCTTATGAAACTCTGTGCTGTGCTCTTGACTAAATAAGACTAAATCTTGTATATACAATCATGGGAGCTGAAAATACAAATATTGTCGGGACTTGCGACGTAGGTGAAAGACTCGATCTGTCTTGGATATATAGGTAGTTACTTAAGGCAAAACTCCCTGTTAAATCTCACTCCAGAAACATTTTCTGCATTTCCTCCATTTGGAACTAAAAGCAGGCAGCACTGCGCTTATTTTTTGTACTGGAAAATGTGTGATTAGTGGAAACAGATCACTTCGACAGTTGCATCAGTCACATAGCGAATTGGTTAAAGTTATAGAAGCTAGTAATCTGTCGATTCAATAAAAATGGAGTTTGTAACAATAGTTAAACCGCTTAATAACCTGAAAGTTCAAATTGCTACGCCTGTGAAAGCAAGTCAAATAGCACTGCAAAAAGTGTTCTGCCTACTGATGACTGGATTAGATTCAAGTATTCTATTGAGCCTCAAATTTTCAATGGAAACTACGTGCCACTGTTATGCATTGCTCGAACTTAGTATCAACCAAGCACGCTGGTATATCATGCAACACGTCAAAGCACAATCGGACGGATGGGAAGCTAGTAGAAATTGATGAGTTGGGTTGGTGGAAATTATCATAAAAACTTAAAATTGGCAATTGTAATGCTTTATGAACACAATGCTCCAAAAAAAGTTTAAGCAAATTAATTCTGAAGCAAGAAATATTAGCGAATCCAATATGAAGGTGAAGGAGGGAGACTTCTAAGAAGAGTAATCTACTAAGAAGATAAAAAGAGATAGTAATCTTACTAGAATTTTGCAAGATAGTAATCTTACCAGTTTCAGTATGAAATGTGTTTTCAATTTGAAAACAAGGAAATCCATAAACCCTGTTTTATGCAGTTCAATGAATTTAATGCAAGGGGGAACTTTAGCAAAAATTGAAAACCAATCATTGTGCTCTATATCACTGCTGAAATAATATTTGTAATGGAAATGCTAAAGTATAGAGAAATAATAAAAAACACCTGCCTGCAGTCACTAAGGCCGAAGCCTTAGTCCGAACAGGAGAGAGCCAATGGGCGCTGTGAGCGCTCTTACCCAGAGAGAACTAGTCTCTGGAGCTCCTGCCTTAGTGGGGCTTCGGCCTTAGTGACTGCAGGCAGGCGTTTTTTATTTCTCTATGATTAATGCCTTGTATCCCTCTTGGATCCGCCTGCTGGTCCGTGTTTACCTCATTTTCTTGATGAAAATGCTAAAGTAATTACATTTATTATTTCAGCAGTGATACAGAGCACAGTGGTTAATGTTTAATCTTTGCAAAAGTTCCTCCCTTGCATTAAACTCATTGAACTGCATAAAACAGGGTTACTAATAACTTTCTTTATTTCCAAATTGAAAACACATTTCATACTGAAACTGGTAAGATGACTGTCGATGAAAACGGTAAGATGGTAAGATGATTTCTAAATTCTAGTAAGATTACTGTCTTACCAACAATTTTGGCAAGATAGACCATTTCTGCAATTTGCCAGGGTTGTATCTGTTTCCCAGGATGTGTTGCCGATATATCTGAGTGGTGTGGTTGATGGTGTCCATAATGATAAATCTCACCATCTTTTCTCGGTAACGTCTCGGAATCCTACATGTGCTCAGAGCACCATTGTTAGCTGGATCCCACGTACCTAACGTACCAATTACTATGGCATCCAGGGTGACCTTATAGCCTTTAGATTGATAATAATCCGCTTCCAGAGCATATTTCTCAACCTTTTTTGCTCTGGCCGCTCTAAAGGCATCAGGTCCGTTTTCAAACGGGCACGTTACATCCAGAATAATAAACACCTCCTTTGCAGAATCATCAACGACTACTGTGGCAGGTCTCAAGCCGCGTTTCGTAGCAAAACATTCTTTTCCGGCTGAGACCGTCTTAGTCTTAGTCTTAGCCTTACAAAGTCTTAGCAAGATAACAAACTGTCTTGTCAATTTTACTATCTAGCTACGACATACATACAAATGATCTATAGTTTTGATTTATTCTTAAATAACTGAAGAACTGCTTCAGTAGCCAACTGACTCGCCTCCAACGCACAACCCCAGTGTAGGGTAACGCCAATACCCGCGTGGCCATAATTGTGTACCACAGGAACCACTTTGCCCTTAAGTTGCATAAGTTCCATCTCCAACCTGACTCGATCCCGACCAGGTCGCAAGCCAACCTCCTCCTTAATAATCTTTGCGGACCTCAATTCCGGGACTAGCTTAAAGCATTTCTCCCAAATTTTCATGGAATCTTTCGGATCTATTTCCGTATTGCAATCCCCAGCTTGATACGTACCGCCCAGTGTAACTGTATCCTGCTTATGCAGAATATAATAGTAGTAGTAGGATTCGCTGGACTCACAAGGAATTCTGACGAAATGCTTTACAGCTGGCGCTGAAACTGTGCAAACCTGGCCACGAATAGGGTAAACGGAGTCATCGTTAACCAATGTTTTGGATCCTAATCCAGTGCAATTTATGATGATGTCAAAATCAGCACTTAAGTCCTGCAGATTTTCCACCTTTTTCTGAACAACCTTTCCTCCTTTTAGCTGGAAATCCGTCAGCAAACATGGCAGATATTTGCTTGGCTCCAGAAAGAATGTAGTGAAGAATGCTCCATGAGTAAAATCTGACCAACCCAGCGCTGCCAGCTCTTCCCTGGTTACTCTTTTGTAATCTAAAACGCAGGTGGAAAACCAGGGTTCTTCAGCCTGTTTTATCGGAAACAACTCATAGCCAGACTGTAGGCCAACCCCGTATTTCAGAGGATTTTCCCGTCGTAGTTCTAACATTTTGTTCCACGTTTGAAGGGACCATCTCTGAAGTTTTTTCAGTTCTGTTGGCTCAGCGCTGGAAGGAGGATGCCACGAACCGGGAGAGATATCACTGGTTGTATCCGGAGAAAACCTGTCACTGACCAAAGTCAGCTGCCAGTCTCCATGACTATCTTGAATGCAGCGTGCCGTTGATAAACCGATGACCCCGGCTCCGATAATACAACACTTAGCCATGGCAATAATGATGATTAGAATGACCAGCAGCAACTTTCAATTGAAGGAAATGAATACGTAACGCTGCAAACAGCCAAATGCACTAAAACTAACATATGACTATCTAACTTACCAAACTAACTAATGACGAGTACACAATGATGAGGTATCCTATCATATGCTATTATTTAGTTAAACCAGGGGCCTTTTCGCGAATGGGTAGAGTAGAGTAGAGTTAAAATTAACTTTTTTAACTCCTTTCATGAATGCCCAGAGTTAAATTGAACTCTGACTGCTTTTAACTCTTTTAACTCTAAAAATCAAAGAGTTAAAAGAGTTAAAACTGGCAGAGTTAAAATTAACTCTTTGCATTCGCGAAAAGAGAGTTAAATCTGGGAGAGTTAAAATTAACTCTCTGCATACGTGAAAAGAGTTAAAATAGTTAATTTTGCCTCAAGTAATGCCCAACTTTTCACCATTTGAGAATTTTAGGAAAACCTCCCCGCGTTTGGAAAATTTTAAATAAAATAAGACAGCAAAAGAAGATACATATTTATTAATTTCATTAATAGACATTTATTACATCTTCAATATAGCGTCATCCGGTGTTAGGGAGATCCGGGCGAATCCCTCTGTCTAACTTGCAGTTTTAAAGATTTTGCTGAAATTTAGCACGAATGCATTACAACAAATTAGTGACAAATCTGAAGCAAAATTTTAAAGTTTAAGCTTTCAAGGGATTAACAACATGGGTAAAACTGCAATTCAACTAAAGATTTTTTACGATTTTCATGAAAAGTTGTATATAGAGGAATTTTCAGAGTTCGCTGAAAACGAATCTGAAGACAGTATTTTGGTCCAGGTTGTCGTTGTTTCTATTGCCAACTTAACAATGAAGTGCGAATGAATACGTGAGCCGACAAACAGGTACCATGTTCGTTTGCTGAGACCACGACAAAGCCAAAAACCCTCTCTACATATTTTCAGCAAAATAGGTTTCTCTTAAAAACATGGACGATCTTGGTCACCTTCAAACTTTAACACTAAAAAGGCAAGCGCAGAAAAATTAAATAGAAAATGTTTGTTTATTAAAATTCAATAGAGATTTCAAATTTGAATTTAAGGTGCTGGTATCGCTTTGTGTAAATTTGACCCTATAGGCTTTAATTCTTTATGAAAGTGGATGAAACTTTCCAAATATACTATTTCGGTGCTCTTTAACATTCTGGGACCAGTCCCGCATTTTTACGTGCAAAGATAAGAAATTTTTGGTTTTTGCCATTATTCTCTCAGTACATGGTCGCTACACCAGATTGGTTGGTATGGCTGGAAAGAGGGCACCAAAATGAACATTTTTGCTTTTACAACTTTTGAGCTATCTCTAGTGGTTAAGTCAGTATAAGCAAAAAACGATTTTTGGGGTCCAAAAATGGCCGTTTTCGAGAAAACCAGTTTTTTCAAAATTACTGCCAAATCATACGGACAATTTTGGTTTATTTATTCTCGATCGATACACAGTCTCATTGCACATTTTATCAATGCCTATTAGCCGGAGTTTGTTGCTCTAAGCTAGAGGTTTGGCCGAAAAACCATTTTGGCAAAACTGCGATTATTTTGTTTTGAACATCGATTTCTCAAAAACTACTCAATGGATTCGCGTGATTTTTGGCAGAATGAGAATTCGCACTATTGCGGAGGGACATTTTTCTTGGTTTGAGCTAAAACATCTCCAGTTGCGAGAATACTCAATGCAAAGTTGCGAAATTTTGTGTCAGCGCACATTTAATGGATTTTCTTGACCGTTAAGACCTGCTGAGCCAAATCCCAAAAAATGTCCCTCGGCCCACATGTCCTTTATAGGTCGGCGCAAGAAAAAATTTTGGCCGATTCCACAGTTTTGAGAAATCGATGTTCAAAAATTTTTGGTCTATATTCAGCCTGTCAGATGTCAGTATGTCAGAAAATTTTCGCTATTTTTTGCGGATTTTTACTAGTTTCGTTCTGTCATGAGAATCTACAGATTATAAGCTTTAAAATGATGTATAAAGCTCTTTCCAACTCACAAAATTGCGAAAGTTAGGGCGTTTCAAAAACTACCCACAAAAGCACTGCACAAAACGATACCAGCACCTTAAATGGTTGCCCTTAAAGTCACAGTTGGGATAATAATTGATTCTGTAATTCTGTGGAGCATCACCAGTTGGAGTTAAGTTCGCGCAACATTTCAATAGATATCCTTTCAAAAGATCTAAAGGTTCAAATTTTTTAAAGTTTACAGTAACTTTTATGGCAAAATTAGCCTTTTAATTAGTCCACTTTATGAGAAAAAGAATTGAGCCTTCGGTTGGTTGTAGTGTTCCGCTGATTCGGTATTTTATGTGGCCAGCAGCTCTCATACACACTTCAAATTGGCATTCATAAAGCGTTGTCAAATAACTGTGAAAAAACAATTTAGAGTTTATTACTTATTTATAATTATAATAATTTTAATTTAATTAACATAATTTAATTATTTCTAATAATGCAGCATTTCTTAAACATTAGTTAAATTTCAGTACCCGCACAACCCGCGCGGGTATCTGTGCGGGCCTACTTAAAACTATTTTTGTCTTAAAAAGTAAGTGAAATTTAATAGTTAATAGAACATACTGCATTTGCATTTTGATTTCTCACTTACTTTTGACAGTCTTCAGAGCTGCAATAGTGTTTCTTTGCTGCAAATAAATGGTGAATAAAAATGCCGACCAGTCATCCCGGCAGTACCCATACACTGGTCTACTTCTAGGAATTCTAATTTTGGAAATAAGAGCAAAACTGGGTCCAATTTAAGAACAAGAACAGGAATGGAGACGTATTTTTAGGAGCCGGGAAGAAATCTATTTTCAGGAGCAGGATCAAAAATAGAGCTTTGTTTCTAGCAACAAGAATTCTAGTATAATTTTAGTAACAGGCACGGGAACCTAATTTTGAACATGGGTCTATTTTAAAATTACAATGTTTACCTTAGTGTATATTAGAGTTTTCGAGTTATTGGACAATATACAAAATTCGTATTTGTAAAATAAATCCGAATATCTATGTACATGTCGAAGCCTAGTAGTCAAATTAGCCATTTAGTTAATGGCTAAACATTTTAAACTTCAGTGTGTCCATATTCAGGAATGTACGAATTTTAGAAGATTTGAGAAACAACATGAGAGATATCCGTGAGTCGGGTACGCCATTCTTTCGTCGTTCTTGTTTTTCAAAAGTGTCCACACATTCCTGAATGTTGATGGTATGAAGCTAACTTGCATTTCAATAATGATAGAAAGAATTTTATTTTTCAAAATTGTCCATGCATTCCTAACTATTACGTACAAAAAGCTTAAAAGTCGATTACCTTTTCATTTCAACAATATATATTAAGTTATATATGTACTTGAAATTAGTAAGTAGAAAAGTAATAACTAAAGTATGATCGTCAATAAATAGTCGTCAACTGTCATTTGACAACTAGGCTATGAGCTGCTGGCCATTTAACTAAATGGCTGAAACACTGTGGTCATTTTATTAACTGGCTAACATATTGCGAGTCTTAAGTAGTCAAACACGCTGCGTTTTACAACTCGGCTAGCCACTTGACTAAATGGCTAAAATGTTTAGCCGTTTAACTAAATGGCCAATTTGACTACTAGGCTTCGACATACATACAGCGTCAGCGTAGGCAGTGCAATCATCCTGAGATCCGGATTTTTGTAATCTTGTAATCTTGTGAGCTTTTTGATTTTGTGTTCATGTTCCTGAAATTTACGTCCCATTCCGTTCCTATTCTAGTTCCTGAAATCAGTTTTTATTCTGTTCCTGTTTCTGCCCCAGGCTTTAGACACAACCTTAAAATACAAAATGTTTGGAATGTCATCAAGAAAGGAATACTTTATTTTTCGTTGATTTGATTAGTTTTCGAAAAAATCTATGAATTATTTGCTTGCAACAAATTATGTGATTGTTTTAGAGTGTTTGCGAACCGAACCGCAAAGCCAACAAAGTCTGTGATAACGTAGAAACACCTAATAAAACGAAAATTTCTGTTTAAATTTAGTTTTCCACATGAGTTGAGCGAAAAACTTTTGCGGGTACCTTGTGGGTATTACATGTCTGCGGGCCGCGGGCCGCGGGGCGGGGCGGGTAGCAAAAATCCGGCCGGCGATTAACTCTGAGTTGTTCCCTCTATTTTTATTTTATTAAGTAGCCTATTTCGTTGCTTTAGTGTAAATAATTCGGCAGAATATTGGCATTTTGAAGCATTATGAACCATCCAATGAAATTATGTGTTGCGCTTTCATTGGTTGGACTATCTTCTCATATTTAAAGCTTTAAAAGATCAAACTCCGGAACGTGAATACCCAAAACAATGTTCACCTTTCTTCCACTACCGGTTTCGGGTTCTCAGACGACCCTTCGTCAGGTGGATCCTGTCCCTTCTGCGCTGCAAAATTTCAGGAAATGGGAAGGTCGGGGACAAAGGTAAAGTTATTGACTGGGAGACAGGGAGGACCGCGATACAGATGTCCGGGATGCTCCAGGTGCCCCGGGACGATTTGGGGGCAAAGTTCTGATTCGGAGGGGGGCGGGTCGGGACTGTGACACAAATGTTTGGGGGGTTCTAGGGGGCTCGGGACGGTCTTCGACAGAATGGATGCTAGTAAATCCAGACCGGGGGGCGGGGACTTGTTGAAACGAAGAATATGTTCCCAATTGATTCCAAAAGGGTAGTCAGTGAAAAGCTGGCTGATCCATTGTTTTTCTTTCTTCTTTCTGCAAGTTTCTTCTTCGGCAAAGTCTATTACTGTCACTCTTAGATCATTTAGATGATGGTTGTGGTTTCTGAAATCACAAGATAAAGGTTTACTAGCATCCATTTTGCGGATATCGTGCTTGTGGCCATGAAATCTTTGGGAGAGGGAATTTCCACTTTCCCCCACGTACTGTGACTAACACCCATCTATCTCCGCCAAATACACTATTCCAGTACTTTTACAGTCAAAATTTCCCCTGATTGGGTATTCCAGACCAGTGACAGAGCTCTTGAATGAGCTCACCTCCTTGATGGCGGGACAAAGAACACAGTTTCGGCTACATTTGGAGGTACCACCGGGCTCGTTAGCTCGGTTTGTTGTATCAGTGCCAGGCGTGGGAAGCTTGGCCCTGACGAGAATATTACGCAATTTCGGCGGTGGCCTCCAAAATAGTTTGATCTTAGTGTTCAGTCCAGTCAAGAAATGTTCATGTCGCTGCAAGATATTCCTGACGCCATCTAGATCAGGATGGTAAGGTAAGACAAGGCATAGTGTCTTTTCATCATTTTCAGGATCTGGTGTGGCCTTCACTGATAGCAACTGTCTCGGCTAAAGGATAGGGTCTTCGTAATTCTGCGCTGAACCTTGGCTCTCGGGTACCCTCTTTTGACCAGATCTTCTTTCAGTTGGGCACACCGAGTCTTAGCTATACTGGGATCAGAACAGATGCGGCAAATCCGAAGGGCCTGACTGTAGGCAATAGGCAACTTGTGCTGGAGAAGATGGCATGACTTGTAGTGAAGATATTGCCTAGTGTCAGTGGGTTTCATAAATAGATCGGTGACAATTTGGCCGTTGCGTAGTTCAACTGAGACATCCAGGAAGTTGACTTTGGTAATTCCAACGTCAAATTCCAGTTTCATGCTAGGGATAAGGCTATTCGCTAGACGCAGAAACCTGTCTAGTCCATCTCGGGACCCCTTCCAAACAATAAAGACGTTATCAACGTAGCGCCACCATGCTATGGGATTTTCTTCGGCCATAGAAAACAGTTTCTTCTCGAAAGCGTAACCCATGAAAATGTTGGCATAGTTGGGGGCCATCTTTGTACCCATTGCAGTGCCCTCTCTTTGGGTGTAGAATTTACCATTAAATTCGAAGACATTGAGGGTCAGGACTAGGTCTATAAATTTCACAATCATCTCGGTCGGATAACGGGCTGACAGCCCTGGACCTGGAAAGACCAGAAAGACCTGGAATTCTGAGCCTCCTTACACGCTTCTCGTCCCAGATGGTGTGGAATGCTCGTGTAGAGGCTTGCTACGTCCGCCGTGGCCAAAATACAGTCAGATGAGACGGTAAGGGATCCAAGTTTGCGTAGAAAGTCAGTTGTATCCTGGATGAAGGAAGGGATCTGGCGAGCCAGAGGTTTAAGCTGGGAGTCCACGAAACCACTAATGCTTTCAGTGGGGCAACCATTTGCAGAAATTATAGGTCTCCCAGGACATGGAATCTTCTGTTTGAGGACCTTTGGGAGGAGATAGAATCTGGCAGCCTTGGCGTCTTCAGGAGTCAGCAACTGCAGCTGCTTCTCGCTGAGTGCGCCACGAGCATGCCAATCCTCCACATGGCGGGCGACGATGTGGGAATAGAATTCGGATTTATCGTAGGCGTCCCGCGTATAGGTGTTAGTGTCGTCTAACTTACGCTTAAAGTGGTTTCGTGGACTCCCAGCTTAAACCTTTGGCTCGCCAGATCCCTTCCTTAATCCAGGATACAACTGACTTTCTACGCAAACTTGGATCCCTTACCGTGTCATCTGACTGTATTTTGGCCACGGCGGATGTAACAAGCCTCTACACGAACATTCCACACAATCTGGGACGAGAAGCGTGTAAGGAGGCTCTGAATTTCAGGTCTTTCTGGTCTTTCCAGGTCCAGGTCTGTCAGCCCGTTATCCGACCGAGATGATTGTGAAATTTATAGACCTAGTCCTGACACCTCAATGTCTTCGAATTTAATGGTGAATTCTACACCCAGAGAGAGGGCACTGCAATGGGTACAAAGATGGCCCCCAACTATGCCAACATTTTCATGGGTTACGCTTTCGAGAAGAAACTATATTCTATGGCTGAAGAAAAGCCCATAGCATGGTGGCGCTACATTGACGACGTCTTTACTGTTTGGAAGGGCTCCCAAGATGGACTAGACAGGTTTCTGCGTCTAGCGAATAGCCTTATCCCTAGCATCAAACTGGAATTTGACGTTGGAATTACCAAAGTCAACTTCCTGGATGTCTCAGTGGCACACGCAACGGCCAAATTGTCACCGATCTATTTATGAAACCCACTGACACTGGGCAATATCTTCACTACGAGTCATGCCATCCTCTCCAGCACAAGTTGCCTATTGCCTACAGTCAGGCCCTTCGGATTTGCCGCATCTGTTCTGATCCTAGTACAGCTAGTTTGCCCAACTGAAAGAATATGGTCAAAAGAGGGTACCCGAGAGCCAAGGTTCAGCGCAGAATTACGAATGCCCTATCCTTTAGCCGAGACAGTTGCTATCAGTGAAGGCCCCACCAGATCCTGAAAATGATGAAAAGACACTATGCCTTGTCTTACCTTACCATCCCGATCTAGATGGCGTCAGGAATATCTTGCAGCGACATGAACATTTCTTGACTGGACTGAACACTAAGATCAAACTATTTTGGAGGCCACCGCCGAAATTGCGTAATATTCTCGTCAGGGCCAAGCTTCCCACGCCTGGCACTGATACAACAAACCGAGCTAACGAGCCCGGTGGTACCTCCAAATGTAGCAGAAACTGTGTTCTTTGTCCCGCCATCAAGGAGGTCAGCTCATTCAAGAGCTCTGTCACTGGTCTGGAATACCCCATCAGGGGAAATTTCGACTGTAAAAGTACTGGAATAGTGTATTTGGCGGAGATAGATGGGTGTTCGCCACAGTACGTGGGGGAAAGTGGAAATTCCCTCTCCCAAAGATTTCATGGCCACAGGCACGATATCCGCAAAATGGATGCTAGTAAACCTTTATCTTGTGATTTGAGAAACCACAACCATCGTTTAAATGATCTAAGAGTGACAGTAATAGACTTTGCCGAAGAAGAAACTTGCAGAAAGAAGAAAGAAAAACAATGGATCAGCCAACTTTTCACTGACTACCCTTTTGGAATCAATTGGGAACATATTCTTCGTTTCAACAAGTCCCCGCCCCCCGGTCTGGATTTACTAGCATCCATTCTGTCGAAGACCGTCCTGAGCCCCCTAGAGCCCCCCAAACATTTGTGTCACAGTCCCGACCCGCCCCCCTCCGAATCAGAACTTTGCCCCCAAATCGTCCCGGGGCACCTGGAGCATCCCGGACATCTGTATCGCGGTCCTCCCTGTCTCCCAGTCAATAACTTTACCTTTGTCCCCGACCTTCCCATTTCCTGAAATTTCGCAGCGCAGAAGGGACAGGATCCACCTGACGAAGGGTCGTCTGAGAACCCGAAACCGGTAGTGGAAGAAAGGTGAACATTGTTTTGGGTATTCACGTTTTGGACTTTGCTATTTTATTGATTTCTCTGGATCCGTGAATACGTGGCTGTTTTATCGATTATCTCTTCATATTTAAAGCTTTATAACGCGCGCAAAGTATGGCAATAGCAATGCGAAGCATAGAAGATTTTTAACTCGTTTAACCTGCGTGCTGAGACGCGGGTTAAAATTCAATGTCAAATATCGTGAGCGAGTTAAAAGAGTTAAATTTAACCCATTCATGAAAAGGGGTAGAGTTAAATTTAACTCTGGAGCTTTTTAACTCTACGTGTCATTCATGAAAAGAGTAGAGTTAAAAGAGTTAATTTTTAACTCTTTTCGCGAATTACCGAAGGGTTAAAAATTTTAACTCTGCTTAACTCGGCGGGTTAAATTTAACTCTTTTAACCCATTCGCGAAAAGGATCTAGTTAATTTTAACTAGTTTAAGCCATTCGTGAAAAGGCCCCAAGAGACCACCAGGAAACCACAAATAATGCGCACATACTGCTTATGTTTTCGAGCTTCAGCACATTACTTTTTTAATTAAGTTTCGACTGTGCACCAATTTGCGGCCGGAATCACTAAGGTATACAATTAGCGGGAACGGAGGACCGTTAGCGTGCAGAGGATGTGACACGCTTACATTACGTGGAGTATGAATGCCACCTGTCATACTCTTATGTATCATGTACTCTTGATGAGCCTATTTCTTTATAGATTAGACGGATTAGATTAAAATAAATCCGCATTAAAAACAAATCCTCGGATTAAACTGATTAAATTTTAATCCTGCAAGCTAAATGACTTGAATGGCTTAATTTAGTCTTATTTCTTTAATCAACCTCAGAATAAAATTTTATTTGATCCTGCATCTTTAATCCCAATTCGGCTTAAAAAATCAACTAGTTTATTTTTATTCCGACTTGTTTAATCGCTGTTTCTTTACAGATTAATTTTAATCCGTTTAATCCACCTGCCATGTTTTCAACTAGTCTTTAATGCTCATAATGCTACGAGGATTAAGCGGATTAAATTTAATTCGTTTAATCCGAGGATTAACATGGTCGGATTAATGGAGTTGTTTAATCCGTTTAAACCGGCATTAAAGAAACAGCAGGCTCTAGATTCATGTGTGCACTCGGACTAATGTCGGAAACTTAGTTTTAGGTCTCGGAAAGACGGAAATATAGAAATAAGAATAGAAGTTGGACGAAGTCGGAAGGTCTTCGGACTGTTTCGGACAATCTCAAAACTCTCCCGGCATCTGAAAATCTGGGGGGGTCGCCAAAATTTGTCATTTTGGTGGGGGGTCCCCCACCCCCCCAAACACACCTATGGTACTAGGCAGTCACAGACGAACAACCACTATAAAATTGGGGGGTTTCTAGGCACTATAAATTTCGGCGGGGGGTGTACTAGGCGGTCACAAGCGTCAGGCGGTCGACCACTGTAAAATTCGGGAGGGGGAATACTAGGCAATCACAGACGAACCACTAAATTGGGGGGAGTTAGCTAGGCACTACAAATTTCGGGGGTGTACTAGGCGGTCACAGCTGTAAAATCCTGGAAAATTCGAGGGGGGCCGGGGGGTATTAGTCATAGGTGTAACGGGGATTTGGGGTGGGGGGCCCTCCACCGAAATTTTGGGGGGCCCCCTTTTTAGACCCCCCCAAACCTCCACCAAAAACATTTTTCAATTTTTATGCCAAAAATCGCATTTTCAGCCATTGCTAATGCCGAAAAACACGAAAGCATTAAGTAATTTTGACATTAGACAGTGTTTTTAAACTCGAAAACTTGATTGCCAACATGTTTCTGAGTCCAGAATAAGGTCAATATTGAGTTTAGAAGTCCATAAAACCGTTATAAACGTGCATTTCTCGCGATAATAAACACGTAAAGCCAAAAATTTGGACTTTTTTGAAAAATTTTGCAAAATTTACCCTAAAAATGGCCTAATTTTGGCCAATTTTCGCGCCTCAGCGCGACTACCCCCCCCCCCAGTTAGGGGGGGACCGGGGGCCCCCAAAAATTTCTGGGGGAGTTTGGAAAAATGGCTGGGGGGTGGTTACAGAACGAGCCTTAGGCGGTCACAGCTGTAAAATCCTGTAAAAATCGGGGGGGGGGGGGGGATACTAGGCGGTCACAGCTGTAAACTCCTGTACAAATCGGGGGGGGGGGGTCCTGGGCGGTCACAGCTGTAAAATCCTGTAAAAATCGGGGGGTACTAGGCGGTCATGGTAGAGAAATCCTGTAAAATTCGGGGGGTGGTCATCCAGCCATTCCTGCCTCAGACACCTTTCAAAAATAACCCTTCCATTGCCACTTAGTTAAGGTCCCCCTAGTTAGCTAATGTTTGGCTAAAATGCCTGGCTTAATATTTAGCTAACATATGGCTTTTTTCCGAATTTGTCTTGTACACCGTTTACCCTGGCTGTCCGAGACTCCGATCCGACTCCGAGTTTGTCTTGTACAATCTTGTACCTGTCCGATTCCGACTTTCCAACCCAATTCCGATCCGACACCGACAATGTCTTGTACAACTTCGTACCCCTAACTATATGGCTCTCCGATTTCGAGTTTCCGATCCGATTCCGACTTTCCGATCCGATTCCGATCCGACTCCGAGTTTGTCTTGTACAATCTTGTACCTGTCCGATTCCGACTTTCCGATCCAATTCCGATCCGACACCGACAATGTCTTGTACAACTTCGTATCCCTAACTAGATGGCTGTCCGATTCCGAGTTTCCGATCCGATTCCGACTTTCCGATCCGATTCCGATCCGACTCCGAGTTTGTCTTGTACAATCTTCTACCTGTCCGATTCCGACTTTCCTGTCGGATTCCGTCCGAGAAAGCCCTAGACTCTCACATTCCGAGTTTCTCGGGTCTCTGAAACCCCTTCCGATTCTATCCGAAACAGAAAAACCACAATTCCGATTATTTCCGAAACAGCAAAATTTATCTCCGATCCATTCCGTATCGCCACAAAATAACTTTCTATTTAAATAGTGACCCCTATACACAAGCACACTATTTATTTCCGATTTATTTCCGAGTGCACGCATGAATTGGGCGCCAAACAGCAAATAAAGTTTTAATCCGTTTAATACGACCAGCTTAATCTTTAAAGATATATACTTTGATTAAACTAACAGTACACAATGTAAGACTACGCCACTAGGCACACTCTATGTTATCAGAGCAAAGACTATGCTCCATTCGCTTACGGCTGCCCCCTCCCCACAAATTAAGCCCTAATGACCCGCCCGCAGCAAATCAGGAAATAGTCGAAACGGGGGTGTCTGTATGCAATATTTACGCTATGTTCACCAATTTTTGCAAATTTTTAACTAAAATTTTTGTCAAAAACAACACTTTCTGGATTCTCGATTTTACATAGCAAGAATAGCGATAAAAATCCGGCGAGCGAACATCAGCAAGCAAAACGTGGAAAAAAGCAATAAAATGCTGAAGTTACGGTGTTTTGCTGCACGTAAAAATGACTGCAATTTAGCCTTATCAGTAAGATTTATGTATGATTAAACAGGATGCACAAAAGCCAAAGATGGTAGATAATGCAGAATAACAATAATAACAAGCAAAAATGCGTGCAAAAGGATAGGAGTTGTCTGAGTTATACCAAGAGCACATAATAACTAAAAGTGTGACGAGCACCACACTTTTAGCTATTAGGCCCGGGACATCACTTGCACAATAAGGGCCTAGCCCATTTTCCCCATTGGTCCCCAAATTGGTCCCTAGTGAACCCCCCTCCCACAAAACAGACCCTAGTCAACCACCCCCCTTCAAGTCTTCGGACGGAATTCTGACCGTGGAAGTGCCAAAGGAGACTCTGATTCCAGTACAGAGAGTGGATTTCTGAACTGATTTAATGTATTTTAGCAAAAATAACTGAGCTTTATTTTTTACTTGTGTACAAATGTGTTACGGCTTGTTGCCTTAACTGGCTTTAATCACTGTATATATGCAAGTTGCAAATTGTAAATGTTGTTTCATTAAAAGTTTCGTGTATTCTCTACTATGTAGATAGCTGGCTAGGAAGTATAGGATTCCTTTAATTGTGAGTGGTACCACAAGTACTACTAGTGCATAGGCTAGCGAACAATTACAAACACAGTTTAGGTTATGCACCAATTTAATCCGTAATAATCAGTCAGACAACTATACAGAAAGAAATCAGGGGGGCGTTTCAAAAGATGCTCCTAAGCATTCTCCTAAGTCTGCTCCTAAGCGCCCTTAGGAGAATCTTTTGAAACGCCTCCCAGTTCTGTAGACTATTAGATAGAAATTCAGATATCAAGAGATAACAAATTCTTACCGATTACTCTCAAGTCAATTAACTTGCCTTATAGTTACATACACTCCTCTATAATTCACGCGCGAAAAGGTACATCTAAAAACTATTGTATAAGCTGCTGACATCTGCGAGCGTATGTACTGCGCAGAACGGGCTAACGACTAACCCTCCCCCACAGCTGAGTACCCACCCAGTAATTGTATACTCCCACGAGCTCTATGTTCACGTGTAGGCGGAGATCAAAACCACACCTTGCTAGTTGTTTATCTAAATTGTATCCGCTTACTGCTCCAACGTGCAGGAATAGGGCGTGGAAAATCCTTTGTTCTTTGGCGCTCGGTTGTGGGCGGGTGATCAGCCGTTGATCTGTTTCGTCGGCCGCGCTTATACTTTAGCGGTTTATCAGAATTATCTCAGTAAATCGATTCTAAGTCCTGCTGGTGCATTTTCATATCCTGCAGCCGGCCGGCCATTTTTAGTCTTCGATTCGTCAGCCGGCCGTTTCAGTCGGTCAACAACACCAGTCTCTAACCCATAGCTGTTGGCTTATGTGTGATGTCATCACATATGGTATTGTGGTAGTAATTTCAGTCTTTTATAATTCGCAGGACATATAGATGACGAACCCCACTGGTCTTCCCTCCCTGCCTGTCTCCCGGGACCAGTTTCAATGGTTACCCTGTCCTTGAAGCCACCATCGGGTCTTTCTCTTGCATTACGTTTGTGTGGTCAAAGTGCAACAACAGGTTGATGGATGTGACGCGGGCAATGCATGTGGACATGTTTCAAAATTTTAAAATTCAGATTAATTTTATTTAGAATTTTGTCTAGTATTTACATTTGCTTTTACTTTCCGGTATTTCTGCTTGATTCTGCACTTTAACTGTGTTGCGGCTTGCAGCTTCATTAAATCCACAATATTCAACCTTTGCAAGTATTGTTTTGCGATACAAGTTAGACGTTCATGACATGCAGCCATTTATAACTCCTATCAACGAAAGTAACTGCAAAGTTATAATATTGTTGTGGCTAGATTTTTGTTGAAGCTGAAACACCAAATAACACCAGTGCTTGGTAGTTTGCGTTTTTCATTTTAAAAGAGCTTAAATCGATATGTTTGATTACTGATGATGAGCTGCAGACAGAATTGAATTTGGAGGTCCGTTTTCTAAATGATTTAATTGGCTATTTAATTAATTTGATCTTAACCATGAATATAGACGAATGACGTTGAAAGAAAAAAATCGACATAATTGAATTGTAGTAGTTGGAAAAGTTTGCTGAGTTTGGTTTTTTGGTCAAGACGTGATGTAGGTCAAGTTTAAAGTTTGACTAAAATGTATGGCCAACCAAAGCAAAGCAACAGAAATGAAGCTGGTCAACCTCGTTCAATATAAATTTGTAAATTTCAATAATTTCGATTTATTTACTTAGTTATTCAGTTTTCTCAGTCAAATTGATGATTTATTCGCTGTATCTGTCTGTGACCAGGCTTGTCCAAGCTGGTCCAGTTCGTAATGGGTAATTATAATGTCAATAAGTTGCTATATTTCGTTCAAAATTTACAGGAAAATTTCAAAACTAATGCTACGGAGATTTATCCTTTTGCTGCAAACTCCCTACTTGCTTTACCTCATTTAATTGGGACATTTCCATTTACCCACCCCACCCCCGCGCCAAGTGCTAGAAATTTTAAAACTTGACCAATCGAGCTAATCATTTGGTGTGAGTATCTTTTCAACCACGCAGGATTCAAATGTCGCGCAATTTTTCAATTTCGCAAAATTCAAATTTTTTCGATTTGCAAAGAGAACTAAAAGCCTTTTTATCATAAATTTGGTGTCTGTATATAGGGTTTTTTGCATCGCAGGAAACGTAATTTCTCGCAGAGAACGAAAGTCCGTTTTTGATTCAGCTTTTCGTCAGCTCAGCAAAAGCTAAATCAGTAAATTAAATTAGTAAGAGGGCGCGAAATTTTTTAAAATATAGCTGTTTTTTTCCATACAAATAGCAAAAATTTTCTATTTTATCACCCCAAAAGGGGTCTAGACCCCTTGCAAGCTTCTGCGATCCAGAAAACCCTTATGTACAACTTTTCAGCAAAATCATCCGAAGACAAAAAGTTTTCGGTTCCTTTTGACTTTCCTTGCGAATCAAACAAAGTTAGTTTCGCGAAATCAAAAACTGTTGCGATAAGTGTACGATAAAAGAAAGTAGACAGTGTTCACTTAATGCCCTTTCTTGGATACATTTATATACTTGGAGAATATAATCTCGTTCCAAGTCGAAAGGTCTGAGGATCGAATCTCAGGTTGGAAATCATCTCTCGAAATTACCTTGATACCTTAATTTTAATACTCGTCGTTGTATTTTGAGCTTTGGTCGCTATCTTTTCCCTCATGCTAACCATTTCTCCGTTGATTTCGCTAATGATTGTTGCATTGAATTGAACTCAAAGTTCTGATCCTTATGTCATCCGCTGACAACATATATAGCATACAATACAACAAATGGAAACTGTAACTGCAATTGCTGGCTCCGAAAGCGAACAAGGTACGTATAAATTTAAAATTCTATCATGCTGCAGAAAGGGAAACTTTAGTATCCATTGTAATACATTGTAATACAATAATTGCAGTATCATGCAGCTATTGAAAGACACTTGGCCTAGTCATACATAGCTACCGTAATTCATTCCCAAGCAGGGATTAACCCTTTATGGGTTTCTATATCTCCTGGATATGCAAATTTAACAGCAAGAGTGCATAATTGCACTATTATTTAGAAAGAAGAGTAAGCCGCTAGAGGGCTTCTCTTCTTGGCATTGCGTAACGGTGCTCCGACCACAATACGCGAATGTTCCCCCGTTTGGGGGAGGGTCGACCAGAACGACAAAACATACCCCTCCTCCGTTTGGTGGGGGGGTAGCCGAGAAGAGGTCCCCGTTTGGAGGGGGTAGCCAACAGCCAATCAGATTGCAGAAACCCCCCTCCGTTTGGGGGGGGTAGAGCAGAGGATTACGGTAGTATTTGTTCTATTCTAAAATGGGTCCCCGTTTGGGGGGGTCGCTGAAAGAGGTCCCCGTTTGGGGGGGGGGGGGGGGCACAAAAGGGGTCCCCGTTTGGGGGGGGGGGTGGCCAACCCCCCATAAGCCAGAGGAACCACTTTCAGCCAACCCCCCCACCAAACGGGGACCCCTTTCGGCTACCCCCCCCCCCCACCAAACGGGGGGGGGGTATACCTGTCGACCCCGCCCCCAAACGGGGGAACATTAGCGTATTGTGGTCGGAGCACCGTTACGCAATGCCAAGAAAAGGAGCCCTCTAGTGGCTTACTCTTCTTCTAATATATTATATAATTATGAACTCTTGTTAACAGGCCGTGCTACGCTCCGCCTGTTATCACAACCAATCACCTTTCAGCAAACAATAAGTAAGACTATGGTTGGTTGAAATATGGTAGTCTGCTAAGAAATGCACCAGTCTTAGTAAAATACAGAGAGATTATCGATGAGCATTCTGCAAGGTGGAAAACTGATAATTTATAGCATGAGTATAAGTGCAAGAGAGAGAGGGATAAGCGGGCTAGAAAAATTCATGTCGGTACGTCAATCATTGTTGTGTCTCTGCATGTGCATGAAAAAATCTACCAGTCGTAGACTTTTTCTTATGTCGTCATATCTCATAAGATAGTGATCTGCTCAATATAATAGGTGTTTAATTATGTGTTTGATGCCTAGAAAGGAGCTCATCAATTTAAAATTCAATCAAGTTTCAATCAGTCACAATTTTCGAATTGTCTTATTTTATTTTATAAAATTTTGTACAACCCTTTCTCACCTAAGGCACATTCCAAATCATTGTTTTCGTCCAGACTATTCCTGTTGCACATTGCAACATTCCTGCATTTTTGCATAATATTAATTTTCAGTAAAATTTGTGTTATTTTATGGTCAGCATATCTCAGGAGATATATATGGACTGTAACTTCACTCCTACAATGCCAAACTAAAATTAAGCAACAAATTTGTTAATAGAGGACCAGAACTAGCACATTTATAAGCAAAATGATTTTTTCCTCGACGAAACTAAAATGTTACTTTTAAAGGGTTAAGTAATCCGCTAGATTTTATCACAGGTGTCATCTGCCTACAGAGAAGCGCCCGCCACAGGAATACCTCAATACTTTGACTTTCACTTGCAGTTTCGGGTTTTCGCTCACAGCTCAACATTGCTAAAGCTTCACTATTTGAGCTAAACTTTGGTTATGGTTTCGATGACGCTGGGTTCAAATATCGCAAATTTTTATGTTTGCGAAATATTCTTGGATCAAAAGCGGTTAAGCTGAAAAAGCATGGGTAATCGGGATCAGAGAACACGAATCTGAGGTCTGTTTTTATTTCACCTTTTCACTAGCTCTGCATAATATTGAAAGGTTAACGTGCAAGCTTATTTTGAGCTAACTAAAAGCTGAAATGAGAAACGGATAAAAAATGAAAGCTAATTACACTATAGATTTCTAACTAGCAGATCAGCCAAGTTTTGTAATTTCCACAAGACATCTTTTTTAGTTTTCACTGGAAATTCTTTGGCACAATGAATGAACTCAAATTTGATTGCTACTTATTGCAAAAGAGGCGTATTCGTAGTTTCCACAGGCTTACCATTGGATGAATTCACGTACTCGATACGATGATAACTCAAAAGTAGTGCAGGAGAGAGAGAGATCATACATAGCTGAAGACTGAAATTATAATTAGACATTTGTAATGAAAATGCTTTTCGTTATTGTCATAATTGTGGAATTTGTTCAATAAAAGCGCGTTTGGTATCTAAGCAGCCTCACGAGTAAATAGGGAAAATTAAGGCCAAGTTTTAAAGCTAAACTGTGCCCAGAAGAAGAAAAGGGCCAAAATTGGTTACAAACGCCAAAATCAAGGTTCGAGGTCAAAGTAGAGCAAAAAATGAATATTATATGTGATTGCTGAACGATCTCTGGCCCTGTTTGCCTTGTCTCCTGCCTATAGTGCCATGTAATTGATATAAATAACTGATTGTCAATGAGTTACCATGGAATCTGTATATTAATGTCTGCCAAGCCAGAATTGCCCTGAAACCGGTCTTACATTCATTAATTAGGGGTACAGCTGTCTAGGTCGGGATCTGTTCTTTGGGCCGTTATAGAGGCCGCTGAACAGCCCGAAATTCCCCATTTTTAACGTGCTCAAAACAAGGGTTAAGAACCGTATAGAAAGCCATGCTAACTCACTCTTAGAAGTCTAGACTCGAACCCTGACCTTCCTATGTACGGGAGGGCCTTCTCTAGAGGCCTCCCACCCCACCCGTATGGCCAATAGCGCCTTCCTCGCTTTTGCGGAACAGAAAAGGAAAAGAAACGTAGAATTTGCGGAAATGTCAAAGAACTGTCAGTCTCTGCGGATTCGAACCAGAAACCTTGCTTACAGAGCAGTGGGTCGTTATAGAGACCCCCTCTTCATCCCCGACGCATAATTACTACATCAGTAATTACTAAACAACAATAATCAGTGAATCGTCTTCTAAAACAACAAGAAGTCATAATTATTACATACGATTACAGTTAATTTTAAATCATTTTAAAGTTTCTTTCTTCGTCGAAATCTGAAATATAAAAAGTACAAATTAATCACACAATCCCTAACTAATTCCTACGTACTAGTTTTGATTTTATTCCATTTTAAAGGGAGTTTTTAACTCCCCTTTTGTTCCCTTTTTTCTTCTCCTTTCTGGGCCTTTCATGTTCTCCGACGCCCAGCTGTCTGGAGAGCGAACGGAGCTCCCAGACACCTTACGTGAATGAATCCATTCATACGTCCATTCACGTAAGGTCCCCACGTGACTACAGAAGTAGTCACAATTGGCCTCTCCAGCACTAGGCTGGAGGAAAGGCGCTGCACTGTCTCAACACATATGTATAGGTACGTAAGTACTATAGAGGGGAATAGCCCCTAAAAGGAACTAAACAAAAGAAAAGTAAAATTTAGGTACTTAGGTAGTTTTCAGTCGTAGGTAAGATAATTTTGTTAATTTTAACATAGGTATTAGTTAATATTACTTAGGTAGTTAAGTTTTAAGGGGAGGTCCCCCTGGACCTCTCGAAGGGGTCTTTATGTATGTTTTTCTGCGTAATAAAGACCCCTTCTACTGGCCGCTGAGGCCTTGAAGTGGCCGCCAAGAGGCCACAACTGGAAGAGGAGGAACTTCTGTTCCTCCCACAGGATGTATGGGTTCATACCCCGTCTTTGCAAATACAGAAGCAAAGACGGAGGTAGAAAGGGGGAACCCTTAATAAAAAGGAAATTAAAAGTTCCCTCTCTCAAAATTAAGGCTAAAAAATAGCCCTCAAGACTTACCTTGCCAATTAGCAAACTCTTGCTAATTGGCACAAAAGGTCCGGATTTTCATCTTTCTCGCTTTCTTTCAAATTCTGTTTCCCATTTTTCATTTTTGGCCTCTTTATGGGCCTAAAGTTGTTTTCGTCTCTGGAAGCGAAACTCCGAGACGTTTGCTTTTCGCATTTGTGGCCATTAGTCTTATGGGCCATAAATCCCCAAAATCTCGCCACTCGAAGTGTGGCCCGCAAATGTTTGCTTTCCAGATTTATTGCACAGAAGCCATAAATCCAGACTCTTTGGCGGCCCGCGCACGTGGACTACCGTAGGTCACGACTTTGGTAGTCCAATCATAGGTGATTGCAATGATCGCACCACACGAGCAGCCAATCAGCTGCAAGGGCGCGAAACACCGCCCCCAAACAGGGTCTCGACTGGAAATTCGAATTTCCAGTCAGTGTCGGTTGAGACTTTAGACAGAGCGGTTGCTCTCCCCCCTTTTAGTCCGGTTGTTTGCCGGGGGAAATGCCGTCTTGAGCCGTTATACGGAGGCCTTGGCATTGGCATTTCCCCCCTTCCCCCCTTTCCCCTCTTAGGACGCATTTTCTTTTTCAGGTTGAGCTAGCACCGACACTCTAGGCCTAGTACAAACACCCCTGTGGACCCTTATGCCCTCGAGGCGGTCACAGGGGCAATTCTGCTGCATATCCTGGGGACCCTTGTACCCTCGTGGCGGTTCCCAGGACCCGATTTCTGATCCTACCGGGGCTAGGGCCCCGTGACAATTGCACACGCCTCTGATAACTGGGCCTAATCACCCCAGTTTTGGCTTATTCTGTTATTTTGCACATGTGGAGGGTGTGGGCCTTTCGCCCCACCCTCTGGGGTTATGTTGGGTGTGGATTTTCAGGTTGACTTTGATTTCAGAAGCCCTCGCAAGTCAACCCCCAATTATTTTCCGATTTTAGTCTGAAAATCAACGATTCGGTTCCCAATTTTAAAACCATCTTTTCTTCAAAATCACCACTTTTTGGTGATCTAAAACCTCTAATTTCGTCTCCCCTGTCGGGTCTCCAAAAGCCCATTTTTCTTCTTTGCTCATCTTCTTGCCACTACGAAAATAACCCAAAACTCCCGAAATTTGTCAAATCTTCGGGGCAAACTAGATATTGAGAGGAGGACCCTGCCTGTTCCCCCCAAGCCCGGGAAGTTGAATAACTTCCCGGAATTGCCACCCAACTAGAACCGTTCCGTCTTCCTCACATCCAGCGGCCGAATCTGTCGGCCATACTTCTTGCCGTGCCAACTAAAACTATTCACTATTCAATGTGTAATTGTGTTTCTGTAATTTTGCCGGCCAAAACGATAGGATGATTCCAAAACTGGTCGCAAAAACGAAGTCTTAGTATTATCCGACTTTTGGCTTCCCGAATCTCTCCCCAAACTTGACACGCGAAATTCACGCACCGCACAGGCAATCACCTGGAAATGGCAGCACGCGCCATTTCCGAATCTAACGTGTAGCTAAATTATTAATTAGATTAATTAGTCTGAGTAGTAATTAGCATGGAATTAGCCCCATTTAGGTTTTAAGTTATTTTGAATCACGAATTTCGAGTTCCTCATGTAAATGCCTTCGCAGAAAGGTCTTGTGCCCCGTACTCTTTCATTAATATTTCGTGATTTGTATGCATGATGGGCACTTCAGGTAAACTCCTCCCAGTTGGAGGTCTTGTCGCTTGTCCGAATGAATATTGGTAACTAACTGTATCCGAAAGTTTCCTCATGTAAATACCTCCAGTTGAGGTCTTGAGACCAGTCCAATAAATTATAATTTAGGTAACTTAATTAGTAGTCCATTAGGTAGTTAATAAGTAATAATATTTAGATTAGATGCATATCCGGGCGAACAAAAAAACCCCATGTTCGAATCTTGTATAGTTCATAGTCGATAACTGTTTGTAGTCTAGTCCTAATAATTATCTAGTAAGTTAGAATTAGTAATTACCTAGGATTAGTGTTGTCTCCCTAACTCTTGGATCCCGGAGGCCTGCGTAGGTTATCTTGTAAGGTTAGTAGCCATCCTTTTGTGCAGTGCTTTTGTGTGAATTCTTTAAAACGCTATAACTTTCCCTAATTTTGGGAGGTGCAAAAGGCTTTATACATCGTTTTAAAGCTTATTATCTGTACATTCGCATGGGCTTACGAAGCTGCCAAAGTAAGCAAAAACATACCAGAAATTTTCCGACAAGCTGACATCTAACAGGATGAATATCGACCAAAAATTTTTAAACATCGATTTCTCAAAACTGAGAGAATCGGCCAAAAGTTCTTTTTGTGTCACTATATGAAGGACATATGGGCCGAGGGACGTTTTTTTCGGATTTGGCTCAGCAGGTCTTAACGTTCCAGAAAATCGGCCAAATGCACGTAACACGACCATTTCGCAACTTCGAATTGAGCTTTCTTGCTACTGGGTACGTTTTAGCCTAAATCAAGAAAAACGTCCCTCCGCAGAAGTGCGAATTTCGATTCTGCCAAAAAAAATCTCCGGAATCCGTCCAGTAGTTTTTGAGAAATCGATGTTCGAAACAAAATAATCGCAGTTTTGCCAAAATGGTTTTTCGACCAAATCTCTAGCTGAAAGCAATAAAGTCCGGCCCTAACAGGCATTCATAAAATGTGCATTTGGACGATGTATCGATTGAGTATAACTAAGCCAATTTTCGTGTCCTTGGCAACTTGTGGCAGTAATTTTGAAAAAACTGATTTCCTCGAAAATGGCCATTTTTTGACCCTCAAAATGGCTTTTTGCTTATGCTGACTTAACCACTGGAGATAGCTCAAAGGTTGTAAGAGCAAAAATGTTCATTTTCGTGTCCTCTTTCCAGCCATAACAGCCAATCCCGTGTAACCCGTCCACCTACATGGAGCCTAAGGCCAAGAATCAAAACTTTCTTATCTTTTGGCCTAAAAATATGGGACTGGTCCCAGAATGTTAAACTTAACTTACAGAAATAAGGTTATTTCGTAAGGTTCGTAAGTTTTAGCCATTTACGTAAAGGATTAAAGTCGTATGAGTCCAAAATACCCGAAAGGAAACCAGCACCTTAAGATGTGGAGCCTCTGCAAGAAATGGATGCAGATTGTGATAAGTAGGTAGATTCCCCAGTTAGTTTAGGTTCAAATTTAGGTAAGCTCATTTTGCATATTCTGTCCTAGGGCTAAAGTTAGGCTGAATACTGTATAATGTGACCAGGTTCGTAGTGCATAGTGCTCAAACAGTAGCAGACAGTTACCAGGTGTCGTCTAGTGCTTTCTCAATACCCGTAGATTAGGGGGTAACAGTCCATAGTTCAGTATCCAGTTTTAGTTATAGCCAGTATTGAGCCCTAGGTGTTAGAATTGTCAGTACATGAGTTTCTAAATAAACGTAGCTAGTTTTAAGTTAGTGTTAATTGCACCGTAGTTGATTCTAGTCAGTCAGGCAGTGTTGAGCAGTGCGAGTCCACGTTCTATGTCAGTCCTTAGTCCAGTCCAGCCTCAGGTGCATATCTGGCCGGAAACACCAGAACGGCCAGGAAATCGTTCAATTTTGTTCAAATGCACACTAAAAGCACCAAATCGTCTGAAATTCGTCTGAAAGCAAAGAACAGTTAACAAAACACACACAAAGCACGTTTTGGGTGTCAAAACCTACGCAAGAGACCCAATTAGTCGGGTAATAGTTGCTGGGGTTTTAATCTCCACCACCGCTGTTTTCTAATGGGTTTTAGCCCATTTGATTCAGATTGCCGCACGTCTGCTGCCGACGCCGGATCAGTCTGAGTCAGAGGAAGCTAGTCTGTGGTCCGATTTGGAGTCAGTGTTCAGTGCCTTGCTTGTTGTCGCGTGACTGGTCCCTCGTCGTATCTTGTCAGTATCGGTCAGTTGCGGATCCAGTTGATCCAGAAGTTCCGAGTCAGTACCTGTGTCAGGACGGTCATTGCAGTATCAGTCAGTTCAGTTCAGGAATCTGAAGAGGTAGCTACATTTGGTCTACTTTGACGAAGGTAGAGTGGCAAACAGCAGCAGAGACAGTCGGCGTAAAACCTGTGAATCAATCCGGGAACCTAACCAAGCCTAGTTTTGAACTGTTTTGAAATCCATCACAAAACTGCAGAAATGTTCAGTGGAATCCAGTCTGTGATTGTGATCGTTTTCCCTAACGAAATTCTTGCTTAAATCAAAGTGACTATTGTTCTCTGCTTTAATCTATATAATTATATTAGTTGTTCAGCCGTCCGACCTTTTGTATCTCGTCCGACACTCTTCAGCCCGTAACTGTAATTATCCATTTCAGGAACGGATCTCTCGTCTCTCTAAATTCAGTTGCCTGGGTAGCCGTTACACGGAGGCCCCAGAACTAATCCAAAGCCGCCCCTTGTGAGACTATTATAATTTACGTTAATTGCTTGTGTTACTTGGTGTTAAGTCCCAATCTGTTGTTAGAGGGACAGAGCAAAGCTAAAGAGGCTACGAAGAAAGGCCTAAGAGTTGAGTTAGCAATTTAGAGTTGAGCTAGCCAAACACATAGGATACCTATCCGATCCCGCAGTATAGTAGAGTTGAATATCAGGAAAAGTCCTGGAGACAGTGTGTGGCTTAAACCAAACCCCAACCAGTCAATTCTAGAAGGGCAATTCTGGCAGATCGCTGTAACCTCTGTTCATTGTACAGAAATGCCTTCTGCATTGAACCCTGTATCTGTTGGAATTGATAACCACAGTCTGTACCTTTGTGTCAATAAATTGTGTGCCTTTTAGACTCGTCTTCAGCCTACTTTTCAGATCATCGTTCCCTGTCTTATCCGACCTAGAGGATAAGACTGCATCAATTGGAAAGAGTCGTTATTGAGACTATAAATCCCTGGTTCCCCTAACTCCAAACGAACTCACTAAAGCAAACCCCTACCCGGTCAGCCATTAAGTACGGTCTGTCAGAACACCACTACAGTCTGTACTTCAATCTAAGTGGAGATCTCTGTGTCCCCACGCTGTGACCAGTGTTCTAGAGTGCTGATCAGATCTGCAGACACTGAAGAAGCCTAGCCCTAGCCCTAACCGACTACACCCAATCACACGACCCAAATCAGTTTACTTTCAGAATCAGCCAATAATCGTCACAGATCTCAGCCACTCTATTACACATTTCAAGATTTTTACAGCCTCCTTTGGAAACGGAGTCGTCTTGTACACTATGTGGAAGAAATAAAGTTTCACATTTTGCGCATCAACGTGAAAACTTCTTTAGAGGCGGCAACTTTCCAGTTTGGTACGGGCGCTCTTCGGATTTTCTTACTTTCACATACATATTTTGTTGCCTCCATGGGTCCACGAAACAAAACAAAGAACTTTGCCAAATAGAGTTCCTCTCGCTCTCTAGAGTTCTTGACAGCTTATCGATTTTTTACCAAAGTGAACCTCATACATAGCCACCAGTTGTTCTCTGAAATGTAACCTTAAAATTAATATATACTGTTGGTTGTAGGTAACTCAAAAATCAAGATTTACTGTCTATGCTACCGCCTTTTCCACCTTCTGAAACCTATTCGATCTCTTGCGGATTTATTTCTGCATCCACAATCTTCGCCATGGAAAACGAATTCCCAAGATCGAATTTGCATTCCTGCCATTCAAACCACCAGCGTATTTCCAGCCGAGGAAAATTCCCCATTTCTTCTCAGTTTAAAGGAACAGAGGGCTAACTGGGACAAGACCAAACGAAAGGAAATATTGGAATTTGGGAAAAATGAATTTGGACTGAGATGGGAGGTGCGGGCCCATTCGTTGTTGCGAAACTTTTTGGCGGAAGTTTCCCCGGAACCGGGCTTCCTGATTCACCGTCTGCGATTGATGAAGGAAAAATGCTCATTTCTTTGATAGCACCATTTGCCCAGACTTTAGCCAACTGCGTGAATTCGGAGAGTTGGATTTTTTGAATCTGTCCACAGAGATTTGTCTAATAATTGAGTGTAAATCCTTCCTGCTGAATCACCCACACTGAAGCGAACAGATTCTAGAATCTCTCAATTCTGCAAATCCTCAGTGCGATCTGTCTGAAAAATGGCTTCAGTTCTTCAGGAAGGTGATTCTTAGGTTGCAGAATGAAAATGAAAGTGAACCTTTACCTTCAGTGATCAAGATTATTTTTCTAACATCTTATCGCCTAGAAAATTATGAACTGAAAATGTTGTCAGAAGATTCGAGTCTAAGCTTTGTTGACACAGAAAAAGGTAATCATTTGTACCTATTCGAAGCCTGTCTTGACAACCTGGGAAGCCAGGAAAACCTGCAATTAATTATGAGCAAATCGTCGGGAATCGAAGCAAAACAGGCGAAATCTTAACACAGGGATCGTACTAATGAACTCTAGTACTGCTCTTGAAAAGATTGGCTTCCCTGGAAATTCACGAAAAGAAACGAGTTGAGTTCGAGTTGAGTTCAGTAATTTCCATCTGAACTCCACAGCTTCTGCCCGTGCCTCAGCTGTCACTCGTAACAGTCAAGTGGCACTGGCGCCTTCCAAGCGGTTTGCCCTAAAGTTGGGCCTGGACCTTCATGCCGACAGCGAAGTTACTGATCCAGACCCTCCCAACGAATGGATTAGTAGTATAAAAATTTACCATCTGGAACAATCGAAGGTGCTTCGTGGCGATTTCCATCAATACAT
>JASAND010003810.1:0-16466 GCA_030248195.1 Trissonchulus latispiculum
CATAGTTAGACTAGAAGTATTGAACGCAACGTACGCAGTCGTTAATTATGATAATCTTTATCCGTCCTTCTTGCAATAGAAGTGAATACCTGTCAATTGTGTTACTTGTACGCGAAAACAAATGGATTGAATAATAATGTGTGTGGAAGAAGAATTGAAAATTCGAAACGTTTTGGTCTTTCCCCCTAGTCAAAAGCCTAACCATTTTATTTGTGGAGGTTGTAATGGAATTGGTAAAATTTGAAGTTAAAACCTGTTTAAAATGGTCGAAACATGGTCAAAATTAGTGAAATCAGTAAGGATGAACCTCTATGCCATGGATTTGCGAAGAAGACCAGCGATCATCACCATGGAATATGATTATTAAATGATGTCCAAGCATTAATTGTATGAATTGTTTTGTGTTTGCGAAGCCAGAGTTGTCTAGTACTCAACATTAAGGGAAATTCTTAAATAGGGATCAGGGTTCGCACTCAATTACGGTTAGAAATCTTAGTAGCATTGACGATTTTAAGTGTAATTAAGTTTAAATATCGTTTAAATTACTAACAACATTAATCTAGAAGTTGTGAACGAAGGGTTAGTTCGGTCACCTCAAATGGCAGTATCTTGATAAAACTTAAAGAATCTTAAAGAAAATCAGTGAGTTGTTACTCCCCACGAAGGAAAACGTTAAGTACTCAAATGGCACTTTTCCAGTACTCAAACGCCACTTTCTGTACTCAAATGGCACCTGTACTCAAATGGCACCAAACAATACACAAACGGCACTTTTAGTACTCAAATGGCACTAAACTATAAGAAATGTGATTTTAAAGTTGCGGACAAGTTTCAAAACATAATTCAGATAATTTAAAATCCTGATAAAAGCGGAAATTAAGGAATCGTCCAAAGTTATGTTATGTTACATGTTAATTGCTCTATATTGCAAGTTCTTGTCTTGAATTTTCTAGCATTAAAATATATACAGTTGCGTGAAATACAGTTTGGTGCCATTTGAGTATAGCTGAGTGACATTTGTGTACAGTTGAGTGCCATTCGAAGACATCCAAGTGCCTTTTGGGTACGGTGCCATTTGAGTACAAGGGGTGCCTATTGAGTACTGGTGCCATTTGAGTATAGAATCAAGGAAAACACTGACATTTTGAATGATCTTAAGCGTTTTAATGAGTTGTCACTCATAACTTGAGCCAAGAATGGCCCTTTCTCACTACTTTGTGCGCTTTTATTGACTAAACATGAATTAGCAGGAAGTCATTGACTTGCAACAGGAATTTACATGTCTACTAAACTGAAAATTGGTCGTAAAAGTACCTATAAAAATGGAAAATTACGCTAAAAAGGACGAGTGTTGGAAGATGGTTCGACTCTAGGCATTAAAATGGCTAAGTACGTAGTTATATAGGCTTAATTAGGGTTAGTTAGTACTAATTAGGTAGCAATTAGTTAATTTTGACAATTTTGGGTCGAAACATGACTTGGGCTCATATGAAAGAGAATTTGGTGCTGATTTCAAAAATCCAAACCCGACGTTTTAACTCCTAAAATTAAGAAAGTTATGGTTAAAAATGTCTTTATTAAGATTACACTTTTGTTTTGCAATCTAACACTCCAAAAAGGAGTGTTCTAAAAAGGTTTTGTTTAGGTTTGACTTAAGTCAAACCTTTTCTTTTCAGTTTTCTTTTCTTCCTCCTGTTGGGCCTCTTTCTTCTAGGACCCAACAGTTGTCTTCTCCTTGAGCTTTGGCCGAAGATAAAGCCAGCAAAGAGGAAAAGGAAAATCTGCGTAGTTTCCAGCCCAAGCCATGACAAGAAGGGGGTCGTTGCCCCTTATTAATAATATTATGTTAACATGTAGCTAGGACTATGTACGTAGACATATATATACTAGGTAATCATGTAATTTATAAATTCTTGAAAATTGTATAACTTGCGCAACAATTGGTTAAAGTTCTAAAATTTAGTGAAATTGTCCCTTTCGTTGCGTTTATGTGTTAAAGAAAGTTTTCCAAAATTCTGCTAGAATTCGGGGCCCAAAATATATCAAAAAAGGGTCAGTTGGAGGGCAATAATTCTAAAAACTCATTAATATTGACCCTCGGCGGTCAGCTGACCCGCCTCGCCGCTGCGCCCCATATGTAAAAGGTGGCAAGCTTCTAGAAAGTTCCAGAACTTTCTAGAAGCTTTGCCTTAAAATCAAAGGAAAATCCGCCTCCAAACTCACTAATGACCTGTCATCGGGCTGCCAGCAAAACTGTCAGCCCGAACCCCAAAATTTGCTCTCTAATCAGTGTTCGTTTGAGTGCGACCGAGAGCGGTTGCTTTCCCCCCTCCCTTCTAGTGCGCTCTCCAGTGCAGTTGTTACCTGCATGGGGGCTAAAGTGCACTCTCCCCGGTTAGGATAAAAACGTAGGACTTTTCTGGCCTTCGGGCCAGAAAAGAAATTGAGGAATTAACCACGAACACTTACAATTTAGGACCATATAGGTTTGTTATACCTGGCCAGGACCTGCAAGTGGAGGACAAAACGCTAGGAATTGACGGCCACTTTTGGCCTTATTTTTGTCGGCCGTTGGCCAATTTTTACTATGTGATTTTTGGGGCCTTCGGGCCAAATTTTCATGTCTTTTATGAGGCCAACGGGCCAGTTTTATATGTATTTTTGGGGCCACCAAGCCGCATCTTTTATCAGTATTTTGGGACAAGGCCGTATTTTAATTTCCATAGCATGCGTGGGCTCTCGAGCCACTTTTAGTTCATTTAGTTTATTCCTTGCCATTATTATTATTATTATTTTATTATTTTAACAAAAGGGGCAGCTCATGTAAACTCCTCCTGTTCGACGGAGGTCTTGAGAATTGTCCCTACTTTCGTTTTTCTGTTTTTATACCCGACACTCTCTTATTATCGAGGTTTGTTGACCTCCGCCCCTCATTATCCTGTTTTATTTGGTTATTCTCTTATTTGCATTTTTCGGTCAAGCCACGACCAACCTTTTTTACTATTTTTATGAGGCCCGTTTGGCTAGTAATTTCGGGGTTTTGACGTAGAATACGGGATTATTAAGTGGGGACCCTTCCCCTGAGTTGAGCTAGAGGGTCCCTTTGCTACGACCCTAGAATATCAAGCTAGTAATAGGAATAATTACCCCACAGCCGGCAACTAGGAGTTGCCGGCCTTGTTGTTTTGTCTGCGGCTTTGTTAAGCCTCAAAAATGATTGTCTGTAATTTATGATTGTCTGCTGTAGGTCGGTATTAAAAATAATAGGTTACCAAAAATGTGAAGCAAATTTTAAAAATGCAGCCCTAAATAATCGCTTGTCTCATCATCTGTCGTTTTCAACACCTAATAATCAAGTGTTTCACGGGGAATGACCGGCTTCCCCATCAGTTAAGTTAACTATTGACAGTAGCTTTGCTTTTAGTAATGATTGCTTAGCAATCATTACTCACACGGCTCTCTCACAGTTTTAAAAGTTCTTCAAAGTTGCCAAATTTCTACGCTAAATGTCGAGTTTTAGGACTCTAAAACTCGCAACAAAATCTTCATTAAATTCTGTTAGTTGAATAGCCAAGAATTACATTAGAATGTGTGTTTGCAGTTCCAGTTAAGGGTATAAACGATGCCATAAATTAGATTTAGGGTGCGTGAATTACCCCTAGGTGTGTGTGTGTGTGTGATTGGGATTAGTTAGGTAAGTACCTACTTAAGAGGTCGCGTGTCTGTGAGTGTGTGTGTGTGTGTGTGTGTGTGTGTGTGTGTGTGTGATGTTGTATGAATGGCATTGTACAGTAGGCATGACTGGTATGAATGATTGTAAGTTGGTTAACATGAGTGTATGCTAGTCTAACTGTCGTATAAATGACGCTTAAATGCCTAATTATGTTGTGTCGTAAATGTTATGCGAATGTTGTCGGAATGCCGTATGAGTAAGGATCAAATGTACCTATTTAGGTGATCTGAATAATGTGCGAGTGTCGTATGACGGATATTCAACCTAGTAATAGGATTACGATTATTGAGCACTAGCTAGTCAGAAGGTGTGTAAGTGCTGCGTGTATGTGTAGGATGTGACTGAATACGTGATTGTCCCAATGTGCAACGGACGTCTGTGCGTATAATTGTATGAAGCACCAGAATTAGTTAGGATTCCTATAGTATGCAGGAAAATAGTAATAGTTAAGGTAGTTCTAGGTTGCAAGCCTTGCATGCGTGTTTGGATGTCTGTGAATGCGCGGTCATGTAAGAAAGCTAGGTTTAGGCTCAGTTAGGGAATACGCAAGTGAGACTAGGGATCTAGGGTCACGGAGACCCCGCATTAGGTCTTTATTAGCATAAAAAGGGACATCCTCGATTCGTCCGCGTAGGCCACTCTTTGTTAAGAGTGCGGACGAATCGCATGAAGGAAATCTCTCCAGTAGTTGATTTTACACAAAATAGCACATTATCTGTTTAAAAACTGTTGTTTTCGCAAGTTCCGTATAAAAAGTATGAAAATAGTACGTAAGACCAATAATGGAGGTAGTTTTAAGGTTTCTAGTGTCGTTTCCTTTAGTTTAAGATCAATACACATCAGTTTTACTATTGTAGTCAGATTAGCTATGTTTAACTTATATTTCGCTTGTAATAATGACAACCGTCACCTTGTTAGTTTGAGACCAAATAGTGACAACAAGTATCGGTAAAATCAATAACTTTAGTTAATACTGAGTAGTAATCAGCAGTGTATCTGAAACCAAGGAAATAATAGTTAGTTACGTAAGTATTATGAACAGTCACTAAAACCATCTTCCAATAGTTGTAAAATCACCAAGGTTCAAGAATTTAACCAGTTTTGAAAGTTGGACGCTTGTTAAAGTAGGAAGTTGTTATTTTCCTCGTTTGGGACCCGGGAAATTGGAGGTTCTAAATATAATTAGTGCACTTTTATCAAATCTGTGTGGTGACCCTTTTCTAATAAGTTAGTATTTGTTACAAGCAGGAAGTTGTCACCTTCAAAAACAAAAGGTCCGAGATTCAATCACTCCTGAACAAAATAACAATACGCGTTTTAAGACAATTAAATATCTACCTGTTCAGAAAAGGCTTAAAAGGGCCTCAATTTCACGTTTCCAGTTTGGATTGCACGGAAGCACGATGTGCAAGGCGAAGTTATGTTGTAACTGCAATTTCTTGCACAAGAGTGCAAGAAATTGTCCGGAAAATGTTATTTCGCCCTAAAATTAATTCTCAATGCAGTGATATTGTCCAAACTGCTCCAAATTACGATATTATTATTGGAAGATTTGTCCTGTTGGTTAACCTTGTTTGGAATCAGACTAGCTGAAGGTACATTAGAGGCAGTGAGTGCCTGATTAATAACTTAGGGCAGAGACGATCACAACTGTGGGACCTAAAGCCGAAAACCCGAATCTTGTTGCACTTTGGAAATCTGAACTTTGCATTCTTGAATTCAAACCAGGTTTAAAATGTGGCTTACCGTTTTGCTTGTACTATTGGGAATGGATGGTTCCTGTGGTCTATTCTGAGAATTCATTCCGAGGTAGAAGCACTAAAGAAGAGATTAAACCAAAATCTACCCTGTACTAACACCGTAACCGTTACCAGGAAACCCCCAACCGGACCGATCCTTGTATTGTCCCCCCAGGTGACCGAACAGCATCCGAAAGTGCTATTGTTACTGGCATTTCGGGCTCACCCAAATACCGGAATTTGTATTACTAACCTCATTAATTTAGTTAATTTAATCTGTTGTGTAGCTTGTAATTATTGTTATTGGCTATATTGTCCTTGGTAAGGAGGACGGACAAAGAGTTTTAACTTAAAGCACGAGCACAAGCATATAGGGACCGCGCAGTAGAGTTTAGTAGTAGATTACGACAAGAGGAAGAAAGAAAGAATCAGTGATTTGAGTAGAGGAGAGAGTCAAAACATTGTCCCTATCAATAAGTACTAATTTTGTGTAAATCGAGTACCGGCAACTCTGGCAAACCATTGTATTGTTTGCTGATAATTATCTATCTGTACTGTAAACTGCCATTTGCACTGGTTGCAGTGTTACTAGTAATTATACTCACTGTACTCGCCATTGTTCTTATTATTGTAACCAGTCTTGTCATTTGTAACAATAAATTGCAGTGCCTTATAGTCAGTCGTGCAACTAAGGCATCTATCCTGATCAAGACAATTGGAGCCGGATCTGACCCCTGAACAAGTAAGTGATTATAATCTGACCCCTTGGACCCTACAAAGGCATCATCCATCGATTCCAGATCTTGATTTGTCAATCAAGATCTATTCACTAGAGTTCATTGTTACTGAACCGAATTACCCTCTGGAAAGCAAGTGTCGACCCCGCTTGCTAACGACAACAACGGAGCCCAACCCCTGCCAAACGAACTCACGATCAAGACCCCCATTCAGGTTGGCTGCAGGGAATTCTCAGTTTTGGACACATCACCTTCTGAGAATCCGGTGCTTAAGTTTATCCCTACCGATAAACGTGCCGACCTTCCGTGCTTTGAAGTGGTTGTTACCCAGGGCTAGCGTCTTGTTAGACCAAAACGGAACGGAAACTCATTGGTAAGAAATTGGAGCTTAATCCTAGCCACTTCATTACAAATGGTTGCCTTTAGTTATAGAAAGCGATTCCGGTGGTGTGGTGGACGTATTCGAAAACTAGACTGCAATTTTAAACTTTCAATCTAAGTGCTGTAGTGCGCGCTGTCCGGAAGTTTTACCAGTGTTTAGTTTTTTGGTGTTTTATTTCTTTATTTACAGAAGCAAATGTGTGCAGACACAGACACAAACTAAAGCTAAAAACTCACTAAACCAAAAGATTATGCATTTTTATTTTTAAATTATTCATTGTCCAACTGTCTCTTAAGCTGACGTAGTGGCTCCAAAATGGAGCTGGCCGAATCAGACTGAGATGATCCACTTCTGTGGATAAGAGCCGATCGCCTAGGTTCGTACCACGGAATGCGCTGAATTCGTTTTCGGCTGCTTGATGTCAAGTCAGAGCTGTCGTATGGTTTGCTGCTGCTTGTAGCCGAAGCTGAAGCTGGTGGCTTCTTCGATGTCACGCGGGGAAACTTCACCTTTTCAGAATGATGTTCTTTGGGCTGGGCAGTTGTTCTAGAAAACCAAACAGTTTCTTCAAACGGTGTTAATTGCTTAACGGTTTATTGTTAACGGTGTTTATTATCTTGTAGTTCTCAAAGGAGGCTGGCTCTTAAAAAATTATAGTTAGTTAGCTTATTCCCAACCAAAAACAAGGTTAACATATCAAAATTAACAAGAAACGTAGTAGAGCGGCAACGAATATACCAAACAGGAAAAAGAAAAGTGTCAAAAACACATTCTAATGTACGTGGCAAAGTAATGATACGAAGGGATCAGGGCAGGGCCACCCCTAACGAAGTTATGAGAAGAAACAGTAGAAAGTCGGTTTTTGAATTCCACTATATTTACAACACTAACGATTTGTTCATCAAGAGAGTTTCATGCAGGAATTATTCTTTGTTTTCTTTCTATTGTTTTCTTTATTCATTTTCATTATTCTTTTTCTTTATTCTTTTTCTTAATTCTTTTTCTTTATTCTTTCTTTGCGAAAAATGTTTACGAATGTCTAAGTTTGCGCGCTTCCACATTAATTTTTAAGAATGACCTTTAGTACTTATACTTAAAGTAGGAGTAAATTCGAAGAAATCTGAAAAAGTTAAGTCGACTAAACCATGGAGCATTTCGTAAACAAAAATCATATCTTTACTATCCCGCCTTTCCTCCAAAGAGGGAAGGCTTAAAATTTTCAAACGTTCATGATAAGGAAGGATGGAAAGCCCTGGCAATCGTCTAGTAAATAAACCGTTGAACTCGTTCAATCAAATCAATGTCTTAGAGCAAAAAGGGTGACCAGACTTCAGAGCCATATTCTAGCTTAGGACGAACATACGTTTTATAAATTTTTATTAAAAATTCCCTATTACGAGAATTTAAGGCAGAGTATATTAGATTTACCTTTTTAAACCAGCTTTTGCTAGTTCTTCACGTTTTGAAAGACTTAAATTTTCTTATAAGACTATTCCTAGATCAGTAAAACTATTTGTGGCTTCCAAATTTGAATTTCCAAGACGATGCACATTTTCTGGATTTCTGTTGCCAAGGTGCATGACAAAAAATGATGCAGCGAGCGTCAGTTGTCTCGAATTTGCAATTCATAAGCTCTATTCAGTTTTGCTTGAAAGCAAAATTGAGTTATATGCAAAAATTGTTCCAATCCATAAAAAATTGTCAAAATGTTCATTTCAAAATTACAGATTTATTCGTTTGCTATGTAGTAGTGGTTTAATGAGTTAATTAGTTAGCTTGAGGCAAATGGAATATTAAACACCGAGCTTAGAGTTATAGGCTATAAAATTTTTGGCATCGTCTGCGTAGAGTGTGGTTTTTTAACTTGTCTAAAACAGTGGAAATATCATTTATGTAAATTAAGAAAAGTAGTGGACTCAAAATACTACCTTGGGGTACTCCAGAAGCAACATTAGAAATAGTAGAGCGACAGTTGCCGATTTCAACAAATTGTTTCCTATTGGAAAGATAATTTTCAATCCAAGCTAGTAGTTTTCCATCAATGTCTATGTTTTTGAGAATTGGAAACAGTTTTGCATGAGATACGGTATCGAAGGCTTTAGCAATATCTAAGAAACTTACGTCTGTCATTAATTTGTTGTCTAGAGCATCAGTCCAAAGATTTGTACGTTTCTAGTAATTGGCGAACAGTAGATCTGTGTTTGCGAAAACCAAATTGAGCGGTGTTTAATATTCCATTTGCCTCAACATAACTAATTAACTCATTAAACCACTACTACATAGCAAACTAATAGGTCTGTAATTTTGAAATGAACATTTTGACAATTTTTTTATGGATTGGAACAATTTTTGCAAGCTTCTAATCATCCGGGATTTCTGAGAATTCGAACGAATTTTGAAAAATAAGAAATAAAGGCATAGCCAGCACTTGAGCAAGTTTTATAAGAGTTTGCGGTATACCATCTCGTCCCATGCTATATTTGACTGACATCTTCTTTGGTTAATTTGGTTAATAATACACTTTGGCTAATTTCTCTATTACGAAGAGCTACTTCATAGCAACTAAAAAAGGGTCACCAGGTATTTGATAAAGGTATCGAATGATATAATCAATGTCCCTCGAAAAATTCACTCACATCTACAAAAATCTGAAAATTGCACTTCTTCAAAATTCCGTTAAATTTTTTCGAAATCCAAAATTAGTTTAATTGTGTTCACTAAAAAGAGAATTTGTTAAGCTCCATTTTAACATAAAGATGGCTTCTTAACATCAAGTAATGAATGAGTAATCATGGTTCAAAGTTGATGTCTGCAAAAGGAAATTTTGAAATAATTAAAGGTAATTTTCTAGATCTGCCATACAATATATATTTCAAATTTTCTAGAAACTGACGAAAAGAACGTTAAACTATATAAAACGTCTGTAGGTTGTTCTGAGCTATCGTTACAATACACATTCACATATTAAAAGGTGAAGAAAGTTTAAAATGCTGAGATGGCGACGTCATTATGACATTCAGCTAAAGAAATGATCTTACTTTGATGATTGCCGGCCATATGCTCGGAATGCTGATTCTAAGCCAGGAGGCAACATATACCACGGCAGACGTTTCCTATGGCTGACTCTAAATGGATGGAAGTGCGCCCACCGGGAAAGATAAGGATCAAAAATAGTTCCTCCGTAGGTGCCTGGCGGGTAAAATGGCGATACCTCCAGTGGTCGCTTAATGGTGGGTAAGCTCACAGAATTCCGTATAGTTTGACTTTTATCTAAAATCATTGAAATTGAGTCAGTTCCCACATCTGACGTTTTAGTTATCGTCAAACGACTTCTTTGAACCCTGTGAACCAATGAGTAAGAGAGTTTGCATTTACATAACTTATTGCGCACTATCACCAAGGTTTCCAATCCAAAGCTTATCAGCCTATATTAATCGACAGGTCCTCGATGTGGCACTATTTATCTTAACAGTTTCCAATCCAAGATTAATCGACAGGTCCTCGATGTGGACTACCTTGCTAACAGTTAGCATATCAGAACTGTTAGCATGTCATAAAATAGCTGAGCTTTGAAGTTCTTGTAGTTTCTTAAGCTGCATGCAAAGTATTTCTATTTCTGCGAGCTTTTTGCTAAACTAATAAAAGGTTACTTTGGTTTTTAGTTATGTACTCTGAGGTTCAGGAACTTCACAATCCTAATAGAAAGTAACACAGTACGGCATCACAAATATGACCGCCATGCATGTTAAGGACAGCGACACTGTTGATTTTATTGCCTTTGTGTTTAAGAATTAGCTTTCCAAGGTGATAGCAAGTCACCTACAGTTGCAATACATACCGGCTCCCCTGACAATATTCAGCAACGGTTCGCACATGACGCAATTTTGGACTTGGCAAGGTTTTCGGGACAGATGGCTAAGTTGGTGCTGAAAGAACTTTTCCAACTGTTGAGAAGATGACGCACAGAAACGACCCTGCCAGGCCAATGCACCTAAACATATAGTTCTGTTATCAGTTAAGGAAAGTACCTGAATAAGTAAAACTCACTACAATGTGAACGAGGTTTGCTAAAGCGTACAAAAACCAGACTAAAGAAGCCCCGTAACTAATTCTCCTTGAATACACAATTCAATCCAAAAACCTTATTGACATCCTTTAGTAAAATCAGGACAGAATTTTTAGGCTGCCATTGCGTCCCAGACTTGTTAATTATTAAACTACTAGAAGTTAAAATTTTGAAAGTTCGATAAAAAGCATTATTATTAATTAAATTAATTCATTCATTATTTAAATCTGAGGTTTCATTAAGCTAGTGATTTCATTACAAGGTAAACATGAAGGTAAACAATTGGTTATTTGATCCAGGTGTAGTTAACAAATTATGTTGTTTACCATTTCCTTGCACTATAATGAATGTCGGAACGCCATATATGCCAAGAATGTCACACAAATCTGAAATAATCAACATTTTATTAAATCAAAGAAGATATCTTAGAAACCAAAGATATCAGAGTTCACGGTCGTAGAATAATGAAATCGCAAAGTCGAAAAAATAATTGTCGAAAGAACTTTGTTGAATGAATAATTTAAAGAATGGAATAAAGGACGGTAGTAATGTTCGAAGCGGATAGGATACCTTTATCCACAATAAGGTGCCTTGTGCTGAAGCTAAAATAGCCTTTCTCGTTTAACTGCTTAAAAAGAGATTCTCTTTTGACAGGTTCTCGGGGATCAAATGCACAAGTAACAGTGTGGCACTGAAACAGTAAGTCATAGATTAGCAGAGTACAGCGTTCATGTTCAACACGATAAGTTGCATTGAACAGTCGTATTAGGACGTACTATTAAATATAAAACAAAACGTATCTTTATTAAAGAATGTGGGAAAATGTGAGAATGTAACGAGCGGTCGCTGGTTTGGCACCACGTGCCATCGCCCATATACTGGCGATAATGAGTTGACAAGGAAACGTGTTTTCAATTGAATATAAATTCTGTCAGCACAGCATGAATAAAATACAACTTTGGTTTGCAGAATTGCTCTAGAACCGGTATTTTTTGCACTTTTTGCTATGTTCGCGTGACATTAAAGGTCTTCTAAAGATGAGTGATTAACGAGATCTGGCATGAGCTCGTGGATTTCAAAAAACCCCGTAAAAAGCAAGAATAAATTAATTCCATTTTAAGTTCTTTGGAGACGCGCATTTAAAATTGTTACTCTTGGTTAATATTTAAGGAGACACTTAAGTCTTGTCTTTACAAGCACACTTTAACAAGGGGGTGTATGAGGGTAGGATACCGGGCCGCTCAAAAATTGGAGGTTCGGTACAGAGGCTAGCAAAATCAGGGCCAAGGGACAAGGGACAGTACCAGAAAAGGCAGGTCAAACTAAAAATTAATGGAAATTTTAGCCCAAAATACCCAAAATCGCTTAGGCTTAGGCTTAGGCTTAGGCTTAGGCTTAGACTTAGGCTTAGGCCTAGGCTTAGGCTTTTTAAAATTTCGAAAAATTTTCAAAAAATCGCGAAAAACTGCTTATTTTGCTTTAAAAAGGCTGTAAAACAGCTAATTTATCGCTGATTTCGCTTAAAATTTGCAAAAATTGTACTTTTTCAAGGAAATTTTCTGCTTGGACCCTCCCCCCAAATTTGAGATAAGGTACAAGGGCAAGTAAAATTTGGCCTAAAACAGGACCCCTCAAGAATCGGTACTCTTGTTAATGTATGTTGACAAGGACAATAATTTAGGAGCTTTTGCTTTGTTTTCGAATCTTTTGCTATATATGTAACGGTACTATAGGCTTGCGTAACTGCTCCACTCGTTTGTTTATTGGTACTGGTGGTTTGTGAAGTAGGAAAACATCGTTAATTATAGTAATCAATGCCACGTACTTTATCCGGATGCTTGGCAACAAACGACATAAAATAGACAAGATAAGACAAAGAGGCAGCGCACCTAAACATAAAGACCCTTTCGTTTAATATTTAATGTTGTAGTGATAAAAGTGATTCAATGTATTCATCCATAAATGTACTATTGTATAGTTTGTGCCTTGTATACTGCTAAATAAATAAAATTTTCCGAAGTTGCTCGATTCTGTTGATGCACAGAATCGCCTACCGAATCGCTCAAATAACTTATGAAAATGGAATTTACATCTTAGGATTCCTACTTCCCGAAAATAGCATAAAGGTTGAAATAGCAACACGATCACAACAAAGCTAGAACGTTCAAAGTTGAACAAGACTCACAAGAACAATAAAGGAAACGCGGGCATGGGATGCTGACAAAAATAAACCGTCAAAGGAAAACCGACCTACCCCCTGACAACCCAACCACACTGAACTTTGATTGACAAGTCTAGACATCAAACATTATGCTAACCCAGACAAACAGGCAGAAGTTTGAAATCAGTTGAGCGTTATGCAAAACGGCAACCATCTTATATTAGTTATAGCCAGAGTATTTCTCAACACTATTTTGCTGTCAAAATGTAAGCTGAACAGCCATCAACGTAGTCCTCACCAAGGTGTCCAGACTAAAACAATTGAAGGCAGATTCTTTGAAACTCCGCTTAAGCCATAATCATCGGTCAGCTCGGCTGAAGTTTGAAGACCTGGCAAATGCACACGTACAGCAGGCGAGGCCTAAAACATATATATATATCACAGTTTTTACTTTTAATAATAACAATAATAATAGCAACGCAATACATTTGGTGAAATTGTGGACCTTGTTTGAAAGTTCCCATCGGCGGATGACTTCATAGACAAATCCGCAGAAGCGAAGCAAATAGCTGTTTACTGCGAGCAGTTTCATAACGCAATAACGCTTTGATAAGTGACTTAAACGAAATTAAATATTTTCCAAATGCTCAACATAACTTCTTTGACTTTAGCTATCTCACAAGCTTGGCCGGTATAAAAAGAAGTCGTCGACAGGGAGCCGGGGACAGTTCATGTTGCGTATCCGCAAATATTGGGATTGTCCACTTTTTTATCCTAATTCGCTTCGTATTTTCACACTGTGCCAGGTATATGATTAAAACTATAATTTTGTGAGTTTCTAAGCCCTGTGAGCCTCTCGCTTAGAGAAGTCAGTTTACAAAATCCTGTTTTAATAGTCATGCGTGTAATGCTATTTATCCTATTTATCTAAGATTTATATTTTGAGCAGGTTTTATTTTTTTATCAACTAAGTGCCCACGCAACTTTGAAATAATACCTTTGGCATCACAATTTCAGAATTTTAGAATTTTAAAACAAACTTTAGAGCCTGCAAAGTATTAACGTCGTCTAATTTTATTACGCATAATTCCATTGTTAGTCGTAAACTGTTGCAGGAATTTTTCAAAAATTCCAATCCAATACGTTCTAAGTTCCCCCTGATATCGGAGTACCTGCCCAGTCTCCACATTAGTTCCATGTATTGCGGGAAACAAACGATGCACATGAACAGGGCCGGGACACAAAGCAGTATGGCTGGGTGTGTGCACTTCCTGAATCCATGTAGACTTATAACTGCAGCACCCAGCGTCAGGAAACCTGAAAATGCGTAAACACAGATTCTGCATGAAATTAATGAAAATATTTACTTACCGTAATCCCTTTGCAAGAAAAAATCGTAAGATTAGGTTGTTCAATCTGGTAAAAACCTGTTAAATTATGTCAAGTCACAATTGTCCATGGAGTATATACAACTAATAGGCACGGCTTGTTGGGTATCCGACTTGTTCCAGGGTACTCGGAAACTTTGGGAATCCCTAATCCTACTTTGGGTACTGAGGTAGTTCCCGGTTAAAACGGAAAATGGTATCTATCAGAATTACAACCTCTATTCCAATTATCTAAATTGTTCTTCGACTTTTCGGTTTTGGTTTATGTATAAGCTATAGATACTACAACTAAAAGTAATATTATAGTAATGATGAGTATGTCTGAAAGTTTTGATATTTTAATTTTCTTAGCTTGCTTTCTTTATTTTTATTTCTCAGCCTTAGTTTAATGTATATATTACGAACAATCCGCCAAACCGTCCAATAAACTATAATGGACGCTTTAACTAATTGTACGATGCTTCCGTACAATTTACTAAATAGATGAGTATGTTCCTGTCCATTTAGTTAAACGGATAGCAGTTTGCAGCAATTCTATAAATACTTTAACAGGCACACATTAAGTTGAACTTTATTATATTTACTATATTCTGAGAGCACAGTTTTTAATTGACAGTTTTTACTAATTTTTCTTTTCTTCTTTATTCTAAAAAGTTCACGTATTTGTATTCCAGCACTTGGCTTCTGAGTAGCATCTAGTTGAACAGGTTCTCTGCTCATTAAGGCAGGAGCATCGTTTAATCTTACAATCCCCAGTGCAGCTGCAACGCCAAAACCTTTGACTGCCACCGCTGACGGATGCGTCGACAGCTGTTTTAAGTAGAGACATTGCACTATATGCATTTGGGCACTTCTCCATCGCTAATAAAAAAGTGCTCCATCCATTCTTCCAGCTGGTTTATTATGAAATAGCCATCGAGGATTCCCGACCGTGTCAAGAGTTGGTATAATCCAGGCGTATATTCCCTCAAGACAACAGCTAAAATGTTGCGTGGCAGTCTTTTCCACGGTCAACGTCTGGAATGAGTTCTCACGTTGTCTCCAACAACAATCATTATTCGTCCCATGGCTGACTGTTCAACCATCTGCAGCATCAAGATCTTGCTGTGCTGATGTTTCTTTTCGCAACCTATTGCGAGTATATTTTCTTTTGTACATGTGCCATTGCATGCTTTTCAAATACTATGGTATGGAGTATAGATAAACGACAAGAAATCTTCGACAATACATCTCTCGCATAAGACTTCTCTTGCAACAGCAGTTAACATGGCCCTGCTCTTCACATGTCACGGAGATCGTCATATCATATGAGTCGACATGCGTACCGCAGGCGTAACAGTTGGGTGGCAACGTTTTGTCAGTACTTGATTCTGTTGTAGACTCCGTATTCTGGCGAGATGTAAGTATTGTTTGAAGCTATTCATCTTTGTGAATCTCCGAAAATAGTTGTGGAGAGAGTTCTGTGGTTGGCCGTTCAACACGAGGAGGTTGCCAATACAAGGTCTCGTAGAGTGCCATCTTTAGGCATTCACTGTATTCGGTGTTCATTTGAAATTGGACAAAATTTATACCGACTGCCAACGCCAACTGCAATTGCCTTGTTGCCACTTGGTCAACAACTTTGATTTCACTTCTCTGATTTCTCTCTGAATCTAAAGTACATAGTTTCCTCAATCAAGAAGCTCCAGAAGTTTCTTGTGGGCAGCGAGTCGAGTAATTAAGAGCCGTGTGAGTAAGTGAGGAAGTATCATATGTAACTAGCCAATAACTACTATATCATATGATGTAAACTATGGCCATGATCATACTACATAATCGCAATATTAGAGTATTTGATCTTCTTAAACTTTGAAAATTTCATAAGTTTTGCTTTAAGTTAAGCTCGACAAATATTACCGCAATATTACACAATGGACGTAAACTGTCGGATGGGATAACTGACTAACAGATTAACTAACTAGATGGGAACATTGTCCAGTCAGCTAAGTGGAATCAAGTTTTCATCCATTTAGTAAATTGTACAGAAACATCGTACAATTAGTTAAAGGGACGAAAACTCGCCCATTTAGGTAATTTGACTGGTTAGCGATTTGCACGTAAGTACACATTAAGGTGACGTACTTTTAACTGCCTTCAAACTAAAACTCTTGCATAAAGTTGGATAATGGTCATTGGCACAACCAAACATTGTTCACTAAACTCACTGTCAGCAATTGTACAAATTAACTTGGGATCGAGTTGACGATGTATATCCGATGTG
>JASAND010003811.1:0-16250 GCA_030248195.1 Trissonchulus latispiculum
GTTGCGCGGGGTTTTCGAAAAAATAGGAATAAAAATAGGAATTTTACCATCAAAAAATAGGAATAAATAGGAACTTTTTGATCAAAAAATAGGAAAAAATAGGAATTTCCAGGCTCAAAATGAAGGCTTAATTTGTCGATTTCAGCAGAAAGCGCGACTACTGTGTGTCTTTAAATGAATTTTAAATGTTCTGAAAACTTTTAACTTTTATTTTGAATTTAACGAACGGTGGTATCACCATTTTTCGGGATTCGAACCATTTATAATCATTTGCAACCGAAGTATTTCATCGCTCGGCAAATCGGAAATCTGGGGCGATACTATTAAAACTTTTTGAGTTCAATCTGGGTTCAACTGGCATTTTTAGGGTTTTAAAAGTGGGGGGGGCTTCGCCCACCCCCTAGGGACGGGGAAGTGGGGGGGGGCTTCCGAAAAGTGAGGGGACTTCCGAAAAGTGGGGGCAAGCCCAAGGTACAAATATATATAGCCAAAAATTCGCAAAAAACGCAAAAAATAGCTGTTTTTAAGCTTAAAATGAACTAATATATAAGTCCATGAACTAGCTAAAAATTGAGAAAATTTTTGAAAATTTGATCTCAAAAACCTCAGTTTTCGACACTTTTGGGCGACCTCCAAAAAAGTGGGGGGGGGGGAAGTCAGTTTAACCAGGGATGGACACAGGAAGGAAAAAACACTTTTTCTGTTTTCCCCGCAGATTTCGAAAGAAATTGCTAGTTTTTCTGGTAAAGGTAAGTTAGAAATTTTTTGATAAAGCACCGGTAAAATTTGAAATTTCCGAAAATGTTTGAATTTTTCTGAAAATTCGGAAAACTTTCTAGAACGCCCTGAATTTATTTATTGCTAAAAACCCATTTCAAACCTTACAGTTATGAAAATTTACAAATTTTTGAACTGTACGTACTAGTTCTGAAATGAAAAACTTTTGGTCTTGTGCGCATTCTTTCTAGCGACAGAAAGAGAAAATTACTGAAAAAGATCAGTCAAAGTGCTCAAGAAAATTGCTATTGGGTCGTGAATTCCACAAAAATCGCTAGTTTTGCTGGAAGCCCAGCCCACAGACCCTCCGCAATTACTTGTATCCCTACTTCTCGTTATCTTTTTGGAATCTTACATTTCTAAAAATACTAGAACTAAAACAAAAACACCCATGGTTAACGTATGAGTAAAGCAAGTGTGGATGTGCAACGAGCACTGCATATTTGAATTATACAATACGTATGTAGGTCCAATTACCAAACATTTGGGATTTGGGAACTTAGCTTAGTCCGTGCTGACTTATTTATAACTACGAATTTTTAAAAGAGGGAAATGATGTGGCAATGGTCGTATATACAAAGCTTTTAATTTTCACACTAGTCACTAACAATTTAGAAACCCAACGCACATATGCACCAAGGTATGCCTAGTGTAAGTTGGAGGACTAATATAGGCAAAGGTAAAACGAGGGTTTAGATGCGGTATGTGAGTGGTTACGTATTTGGCAGTTGGAGGTTGCTGTTAATAAGTGTTTAGTTTTACATATGGGGTCTTGCAACCCTACTGCCACATACTATGTAAATGGGTCGGAATTAGAAGTTTGCTCTACTGCAGCTGACCTTGGTATAACAGTTAGGAACGATTTGAAATTTTCTGACCACTGTTTGAAAATTGCTAAGAAGGGTTTTTCGTTGGCACATTTAATTTCGCATTGTTTTGTTACTACGGATCCTTTCATTAAGTTTAAGTTATTTACCATTTATGTTAGGCCGTTACTTGAAACTGCTTCTGAAGTCTGGAATTCTTACCTTATAAAGGATATAACTGTTATCGAAAATGTTCAAAAACGCTTTACGGCAACTATTTTAAGCAATCTTAACTTAAATTATGAAGAGCGCTGTTTATATTTGCAAACCCAGACTCTACAACTCCGTAGAAAATTTAAAGATTTAGTTATGGTCTATAAGATTATACATGGTATCATTGACATTAATTTTGATGAACTCTTTATTTTTCAAAGTAACGTTTCCTCGAGAACTACTCGAGGTCATATGTTTAAACTTAGAGTACTGAAAAATAACCTGACCGTTGTCAAAAATTTATTTCATAACCGCGTGATAATGGATTGGAATGCTCTCCCAGCAGGTGTGGTCGACTCAGTTTCACTGCCCTCTTTTAAGAGGGCTCTCTGTGAGGCACTGTTTGATGTTAGTCGTGCAGTGCAGTAATGTTGCACTTGTTTGTTAAGTTTGTTAACCGTTTGTTTAATTAAATTGAATTGAATTGAGGGCGTTTTAAAAACAAGCAAAACACAATTGCGCCGAAGGCGCAAAATTTTTCTCAAAACCTATTATGTCATTCAAAGCTTGAAGAAAGTTTTGTGTTCTGTGCAGCAAAATAGCCAAGATAAAAATTTATAATTCACACTGGTCAAATACAAAAAATAGGAAAAAATAGGAATTTCGGCTGAAAATAGGAATAAATAGGAATGTCTCGAAAAAATAGGAAAAAATAGGAAAAATAGGAACCGCAACAGGCCTGGGGGTCTGAAAAAATCGATTTGGGGGGAGGGGTAGGAAAAAATTTTTAGGGGGGGGGGGTCGGCGACCCCTCCATTTGGGGGGCGGGGGCCCCCCCACCCCCCCCCCCCCCACTAACACACCTATGCCCCCCCATAAAGGTGCACTTATGGTATGGTCCCCCCGTTCACCTATGTTCTGATCCCTCCAAAGGAACTTTTTTGCAATATTGTAAAACATTCTTACATTTCAATTCAGTCCAAATTTTGGCTTTGGCTTCTTAGAAATTAGAAGAAATGTACGTTTTAAATAATATTATATTCTTTCTAACATACCTACTGCTCCCTTTCTGTGGCTTAAACACCGTCCTGAGAACTCCCTTTAGTTTTGTAAGATAGATCATGCACGTCGTTGCCTAGCAGAAGTTCTGCACGCATTACACATTTTTGAAATTTTCAAATGGCAATTTCTCGATCTACACTGCTGTGCAAAAATCGAAACCTAGTGTGCAAAAATGTGCAAAAATCGTGCAAAATTCCTGTATTTATGCACACTCCTGAATCGTTATGTGTAATGCTAAAGTAACCTAGGTGCGAATTCTAGCAATTTTTTTGCTAATTTTTGGAATTTTTTGGAAAAATTTCGAATTTTTAGCTAAAATTTTCAAATAATTATCTAAAATTTAGGTAGGGGTTAGAAAATTTTTAGGGGGGAGGGGTCTGAGAAAATCTATTTGGGGGGAGGGGTTGGAAAAAATTTTTAGGGGGGGGTCGGCGACCCCTCCATTTGGGGGGGGGTCCCCCCCTCCACCCCCCCCCCCCCCCCTAACACACCTATATATGGTTGGAGGATCTGAAGAAATTTTTTGCAACTGAAAATTTTTGAAAAAAATTTACAAAAATAGGCTATAAATCACCTATAAACAGCTAAAGATGGTTATTTATAGCAATTAAAAGGTAATATACGCAATTATAAACCAGAATGTGGGCTAATTTAAGCATATTTTGATATTTTCGTACAAATTTGTCAATTTTCAAGCCCTATTTTCGCATACGAAAACTATTGGCAGAAGCTTTTGAGTACGTTTAATGTACCGTACATCGAAAAAGGAGCAAGCTAAAAAAACTTGGGTACAGTTTAGGGGGGTCCTCCCCCCCCCCCAAATTTCAGATTTGGGTGGGGTCCCCCGAGCCAAATTTGGACCTTCTACTCCCCCCCCCCAACCCAAACAGGTGGTACACCTATGCTTGACGACAGTGATAAACTTGACAAAATTTCCAAAACATAAGGATTTGAAAATGGAAGATTTACATGCTGTCAAAACTTTATTTCAACATACACTAATGTTTAATTTCGCTTATGTAGTTTAAGAACTAATGAATCTGCAGAACACAAAATTCTATCTTTACTGGAGATCCTATCCACCACTCAACTGCAACCTAACTTTTTATTATCCCTCCTTCCAGCTCTCAGTGAGCGGATCGAGTCAGCACGACCGTCTGTTCTATCAGTGTGAGGATAGAACTAGAAAAATCTTCCGTATTAAAGTATTAAAGTTAAAGTAATTAAGTAAGTGAGAATAAGCAAATATTTAGAGTATTCGTTCATTAAGCTATTCATTAAGGTGGTGATTCCTTTTGGGCACATATTGTTGTTTGGCGGCGTAAATCAAGATGAAATTTGATGAAACTTTCCGAAATAAGTTCTTTTAGCGTTCTAACGCCCTCCGCGCAGTCCCGATTCAAAAATTCGAGATTTCCGGTCAGAGTGGTTTTTCCCAATTTCTGAACGTTTGGCAGCTGCTATACAGTTATGACTATACTCATTCGAAAGATCTCATTGAGCTTCACATTTTTGCTTTTTAAAGTAAGTTTCTAGCTTTTCTCTACCGTGAGATATAGCCGATTTTATTGTTTTGGCGTCGAAAACTAGTCATTTTTGCAGATATCAAATTATCCAACATTTCTTGAACTACGCACGCCGTAAAATCAAACTAAGGGCGGCGATCTGAAGGTCTCACAGGGACAAATTATCCGACGCATGATCGTCTTCCAACTGCTATCCTGTAGGCTGCTATCATAAAAAATGTGGTTTTTGCAAAAACACGACCAATTTTTTCCAAAGATTGTGGAGCATTCACCATGCAAGCTGGAGGGCTGCTACTGAACAGATATGTTCTGCACAAATATACCCAGGGACGATTTTCTAGTTGCCCCGATTGCTGCTTTCTAGCTAAAGCAATCGCTTGACAAATTTGGAAAAAGTAGGCAAAATACAGGTTACGCACACATTTCAGCTTATTTCTTTATAACGAAGAGTGATTTCACAATAAATAAAAAATCGTCCCCAGCTATTTGATGGAGGTATCTAATGATATAACTGATGTCTCGCGAAAAAATTTACTTGAGTCTGCAAAAATTCTGGAAAATTATACTTCTTCTAAAATGTGTTAAAAACATTTTAGAAAATCAACATTAGTTTCGTGGCATGCATTAAAAAGAGAAAATGTCAAGCTACATTTTGATATAAAATGGCCTCTTAACTCCAAGTAATGAATGAGTAATAATGGTGCAAACTTTATGTGACCAAAGGGAATCACCACCTTAAGTCTTCATGAAATGTAAACAACTATTCGAATATTCGTATGTAGTAATCGCCGATTTCTAATTATTCGCTAATGATTCTACATTCATGACAACGCAGTTCCAGCTTCAGCTGCAGAGACTAGAAAATCATGAATCAGAATCAAATGCTGCTAGATTATAAGATCCAGGCCCACAATCCAACTATTGCAAATTTTACATTTGGCAATAATTTTACTTCAAGCTCAATTTTTGAGTCTGGAACCGGCCGTTCCTGTTCCGGTTCTAAAAATCCTTCCGGTTCGGTTCCGGTTCCGGTTCCAACCGGTTCTAGTGGAATCGGCCCCAGCTCTAGTAAGATCGCTTTGGCATAAGTTGGGGGATTTTGTATGAGTTTGATTAGATTTTTGGGCGTTTGCTCTATTTTGGTCAAGTCTCTTTATTTTGTCTGGAATTTTGTACTTTTCTAATAATTGTCATTGAGTTTGCTTGGAATTATTCAATAAATCTTTGTAGCAGTTTCGGCGAGTCGAAGTGGTCAGGACCGTACATTGCTCCAAAATCGCACACCACTGTAGTTTATTTGTAGTCTAGGATTCTAACTTAGTAGTCAGAAGGAAGACAATACAGTTTTACTAAGTCTCGTAGAGTCAAATTTCACATCATCATATATTTGCTGAAGTGTCATGATAATAGGAAAAGTTTTATAAAATTTAAGATTTCGAAAATTTCAAAATTATTGAGACTTTTCTCTCACACGTTAAAAATATCTTTCAACACACAGAATGACGCAAGAACGAAGAAAATGGCGTAAGGCTTGAATTTGAATTTTTTATTAGCATTTTTCGATTTTCAAAATCCTTTGATTTTTGCAGCATTTCCAACTTTGACAAGCTACTGCTCGCTCAGTGCTTGATAGAAAGGTTTTTCGTTTTCATTTGCGGGACCGCTTAGGCATCTACAAAACGTCAACAGCAACGTCGAAACCTATTGTGATTACCAGTATAAGTGCATAGTCCAACTGGACAAAACTCCGGTTCGAAGAAGATTGGTAATTAAACCAGCCTTCCATAACTTGAGTTGAACTGAACAGCTTGACGGAAAGGACTACAGATGACCCACTAACTGCTAGCATTGCTCCAACTTCAGTGTCACCCAGAGTCGGACATGGACACAATTTTCTGCTTCTGACACAATTCCCACCCGCGACCGCATGAGTCGTGACCGCAGTCCGCAAGCTCATTCTCGGACCGCAAAAGCTTGAGTTATAGACATTGAATTCTATGCAAAGAAACGTATTTTCAATGTTTGTACCGCCACCTCACCCCAGTCGGTATTCCGTTTAGGGATAGTGCATCTTAGATATTGATTTTTCGACAAAAATGTTTCAAGTATTGATTCATAGATTCAAATAAGCGTATGGATTGTGGTTACAATATTTTAGTAGCAGTAGATTGCCATTTGAACCAAATAGCAAGTTGATTTTTAGTGAAGGTTTAGGTTTAGGTTTAGAAGCGGACAATTAAATAACGAACCAATAAATATTAAGAAACGGGACTAATACCAAGTTCAGCATTGGTTAACTTATAATTTATTTAGTTCATATTTTCAAATATGGCTCTAACACGTATAACCCCACGGGAAGAGCGGAACATTTCTCGAAAGTTGGTGATTTGTTAGAAATGTTTTCAGACGACTCTTTTAAAATATTTAAAGGTGGTAGTACCACTACCTGGGTGAAGTTTGAACAGATATCCTGAACTGAATACTTAAGGTGGTGATTCCCTTTGGTCACAAAAGTTTGCACCATTATTACTCATTCATTACTTGGAGTTAAGAAGCCATTTTTATATCAAAATGTAGCTTAACATTTTCTCTTTTTAATGCATGGCATGAAACTAATGTTTGAATTTTAAAATATTTTTAACACATTTTAGAAGAAGAATAATTTTCCAGAATTTTTGCAGACTCAAGTAAATTTTTTCGCGAGACATCGATTATATCATTCGATACCTCCATCTAATAGCTGGGGTCGATTTTTTATTTATTGTGAAATCGCTCTTCGTTATAGAGATATAAGCTGAAATGTGTGCGTAACCTGTATTTTGCCTAGTTTTCCCAAATTTGTCAAGCGATTACTTTAGCTAGAAAGCAGCAATCGGTGCAACTAAAAAATCGTCCCTGGGTATATTTGTGCTGAACACATTTGTTCAGTAGCAGCCTTCCACCATGCATGGTGAATGCTCCACAATCTTTGGAAAAAATTGGTCGTGTTTTTGCAAAAACAATATTTTTTATGATAACAACCTACAGGGTAGCAGTTGGAAGACGATCATGCTTCGGATAATTTGTCCCTGTGAGACCTTCAGATCGACACCCTTAGCTTGATTTTACGGCCTGCGTAGTTCAAGAAAAATTGGATAATTTGATTTCTGCAAAAGTGACAAGTTTTCGACGCCAAAACAAGAATATCGGCTATATCTCACGGTAGAGAAAAGCTAGAAATTTACTTTAAAAAGCAAAAATGTTAAGCTCAATGAGCTCTTTCGAATGAATATAGTCATAACTGTGTAGCAGCTGCCACACGTTCAGAAACTGGGAAAAACCACTCTGACCGGAAATCTCGAATTTTTGAATCGGGATTGCGCGGAGGGTGTTAGAACGCTAAAAGAACGTATTTCGGAAAGTTTCCTCAAATTTCATCCTGATTTACGCCGCCAAATAACAATATGTACCCAAAGGGAATCAACACCTTAAAGAATCGGCTGGAAATTGGCACATTTGTACTTTACTATGTTTTGCATCAGATTAATTGACCTACTACGCTGCAGGGACTGACTTGCTGTCTACATAATATGAAATGTATTAAAAGTTTTGAATTTAAATATATCCTTCAATTCTTTATGAAATCATTTGAGATTTTGAGTATATGGTTCGTTTACATATACGCTCAGGTTGTTTATAGTTTTTCGTAAAAGTGAGTTTTCGCATTTAAGCGAATTTCAAAAATTTGCTTGCTTTGACTATTGCGTGTTTTCACAAACAAAGAAAACGGCTTGAGCGTATCAATCGGTCAATTTAGGTTGAAGCTGCGACGAGAAAATCAAAAACAAAGATTCAGCAACGTTTCATTGTTTGTTTCGGTTTTACGAATTTCCAAAGCTTTCAAGCAGCAGCAAAGCATTTTCTATTAAATAATACACATAAGTAGAACAACGACAACCGTTAAAACCCAATAGGTTTAGTTTCAGGATAAACTGTTCTGCTTTACATTGCTCGTGCAAACGGTCAACGTAAATTAGCCATGTGTACAATCATAATCTGTAACTTTTGATAGAAACCACGTACAGAAGAGATATGCACATCATTTTAAGGCTGTTTTCATGCTCTTTCATGAGGTGGAGTCACATTTATCATATAATGCTTAAATAACATTTTTATTATTTGCGCTTGCGCAAAGCCATGATGGTAGCTAGCCAATTATGAGCTTTCATTATGAGCAACCAAACTTTGTGCACAGATAGTTTGCCAACGAAACTACTTCTCCTAAAATTTTGTAAAGATTGCTTCATCCATAACAAGATTACGTAGAAAATACCGTTAGTGGCACTACCACCTTAAAAATGTCCACAGAAAATATCTGAACTTTTTTTTTTCAAAATAAGAGAGAGATGAAAGATAGAGACTATAAGGAGCATTTCGGGACTTATATAAAATATTTTGAAACTTTAACAGATTGCAGTGCATTAGCGAAAAATCAGAGACAAAAGTCAACGCGTTGAAGTGGCTGGAGTGAAAAATTTGATTGTTGCTTATTGGCTTGTTTTTCTTTTCCTGCAAAGACCAAAATCAAAAATCAAACTCCTCTGAATAAACGGTTTTTTGATTTTGCAGTTTTTCGAAAAATCAAGTGCCGCGCATATACTTCTTACTACTACTCTTTACAAAATTTTCAGTGAAGACGATGAGTTTCAGTTCTATGAACCATTGAGCAACAATACTTTTTGTCTATACAGCAATCAGATTTTGAATAATTCCATTCATTTATCTATTTCCCCCCGCTTTTCTGCGTGACTTTTCTGTTTCTGTTTCAGGTATCCTCCCAGAATAATATCAGTTTCAGTTTCAGTTTCAGTCGGAGAATCAGTTTCAGTTTCAGTTCATTAGAACAAATGCTGAGAGATGCATTCGAACAAATCTTGAGACATAAGACAATGCATAAATTTATGATTATTTATACTTCCACTGCAGAGAATTAACGAAAAAACCGCTTTAAACCTTCAAATCTTCATGTTTTCAGAAATGTTTTCTTTATTTTTTCCAAGTTTCAGGTTTTTACCCAATCTAGCTTCAGTTTCAGTTTCAGGTCTCCTCCCAAAATAGTTTTAGTTTATTAAGTTTCAGTTTCAGTGCCTGAAACTGAAAGCTGTACAATCTGGAACCTTAAGTTGCAGTTTCAGTTTCAGTGCCTGAAACATCACTACAAACTAAAGACACAAAGACTCCAGTTTCGCTATTAGAAACTTAATTTCTAATAGATCTCTAATTATAATAGACTCGGGCAATCCTGAAATTACTATTCCTGTTATGGTTGTTTCATAGTTCCATCCAGCCACTAGCTAAAACTAGACCACGGCGTGTTCATACGCGTCTGCATGTGTCATGTAAATCCGCTGCAATGGCATTTACGCCATCGTCAAGTTGGAAGCGTCTTGATTCACGACTATGAAATCAGCATTACGTTTTGAAAATGCGGCTACACGGTTTGGTAGATTGTCGCACCGGCTTGAATTTTAAGGTGCAGTCATAGTTCCTGTCGCAAGCAGACGCGCGTCGACGCGCGTATTGATGCGTCTGCATGCGTTCTTGAGCACGAATTCGTTACAATCATTTTTAAACGGTTAAAACGGCATGTTACAATCTGAGGCGTCGACGCGCGTCGACACGCGTCTCTCTGCGTTCGCGACTATGAATGCACCTTTAGACACGTTTTGACTTGGACCGGGTTTTAGCGATGATTTTCAGACTCGAAATTTGTGTCATGTTAATGAAAATCGGGTTTTGAAAGTTATGACCTAATCTGATTCCAGATATAGCCGCTCAACCTTTTAGATCAGCATACGTTGAAGTAGTTGAAGCCAGTAGCTAAACTGTTGCTAAATGTGCTTTACGTTTTCTCTGTTTATAATCTTACATACAACTTTGGGTGGGCATAGGTGTGTTAGGGGGGGGGGGGGGTGGGGGGGAATGGAGGGGTCGCCCACCCCCCCTAAAAATTTTTCCTACCCCTCCCCCCAAATCAATTTTTTCAGACCCCGCCCCCTAAAAATTTTCAAACCACTACCTAATTTTTTGAAAATTTTTAGCTAAAAATTCGAAATTTTTCTAAGAAATTCCAAAAATCAGCGAAAAATTGCTAGAATTGGCTTAATTAAGCTAAGAATCGTTAAAAATAGCTGTAAATTGAGAAAAATTTTCATTTTTCTAACGAAAAACCGAATTTTTTCGAAATTTTCGCCGATCCCCCCCTAGAAAATTTTTCTTACCCCTCCCCCCAACTCGAGTTTTCGCGACCCCCCTCCCCCTTTTTTTTCGCCAAACCCCCTACCTACTTTTTTCTGAACCCCCACCCCCACTTTTTTCGCCAGCCACACCTATGGGTGGGGCGGGGGATATGACATAGGTATAGGTGTAACAAGGGGGCGGGGTGGGGGGCATAGGTGTGGCTGGCGAAAAAAGTGGGGGTGGGGTTCAGAAAAAAGTAGGGAGGGGGGTTTGGCGAAAAAAGGGGGTAGGGGGGTCGCGAAAAGTCGATTTGGGGGGAGGTGTAAGAAAAATTTTCGAGGGGGGGGGTCGGCGAAAAATTGGTTTTTCGTTAAAAAATTGAAAAATTTAGTCTATCTATTTTTAACGATTTTTAGCTTAATTAAGCGAATTCTAGCAATTTTTCGCTAATTTTTGGAATTTTTTGAAAAAATTTCGAATTTTTAGCTAAAAATTTTCAAAAATTTAGGTCGGGGTTAGAAAATGTTTAGGGGGTAGGGGTCTGAAAAAATCGATTTGGGGGGAGGGGTAGGAAAAAATTTTTAGGGGGGATCGGCTCGGCGACCCCTCCATTTGGGGGCGGGGTCCCCCCCCACCCCCCCCCCCCTAACACACCTATGGTGGGGGGGGGGGGGGTTGGGAGTAGCCTTCAGCCATTTTTAAACTCTCCCCTAGAACTGTTTGGGTGGGGCCAAAAATTGGGAAATTTTGAGCAAATTTTTGCTAAAATTTTCAAAAATGTACATATTTTTTCGCTTAAAGTCAGGGCCCCCCCAGGTGTACCAGGCTGCAGTTTTCCCCCTGTGAGACCCCCCACGGCCACGGAGAGGCCAGACCCCCCCTCCCCTCCGACCCATAGGTGAACCAGGCTACAGTTTGCCCCCTGTGAGACCCCCCCACGGAGAGGCCAGACCCCCCCTCCTCCCCTACCCGACCTCAACTACTCCCCCCCCCAAGCCGAGCTCAAACCCCCCTCCCCCCCTAAAATTGGGTCAAAACCAGGTAAAAAATGCAAAATTTTTGGAAAAATTTTTTGCAATTTCTGAAAATTTTTGAAAAAAATTCGAAAAAATGGCTATATATAAATCACATATAAAGAGCTAAAGATGGTTATTTATAGCAATTAAAAGGTAATATACGCAATTATAAACCACAATCTGGGCTAATTTAGGCATATTTTAGCACAAATTTGTCAATTTTCAAGCCCTATTTTCGCATACGAAAACTATCGACAGAAACTTTTGAGTATGTTTTATGTACTGTACATCGAAAAAGGAGCATTTTTAGCTAAAAAAACTTGGGTACAGTTTAGGGGGGGTCCCCCTCCCCCAAATTTCGGATTTGGGTGGGGTCCCCCGAGCCAAATTTGGACCTTCTACTCCCCCCCAACCCAAACAGGTGGTACACCTATGCTCCTACCCGACCTGCGGCGCTGTGGCGCAGCTGCAGCGAGAAAAGGTGCGGTTATAAAATTCTTTAGAGGGTACTACTAGGCCCTATAGCCTTTAGGTTGGCCCCATTGGAGGTGTACCACCTGTTTGGGTTAGGGCATAGGTGAACCAGGCTACAGTTTACCCCCTGTGAGACCCCCCCCACGGAGAGGCCAGACTCCCTCCCCCCCTACCCTGCCTCAACTACTCCCCCCCAAGCCGAGCTCAAACATCCCTCCCCCCCTAAAACTGGGTCCAAACCAAGTAAAAAATGCAAAATGTTTGAAAAAATTTTATGCAATTTCTGAAAATTTTTGAAAAATTCGCAAAAATGGATGTAAATCAGCTATAAACAGCTAAAGATGGTTATTTATAACATATGGTGGAGGCAGGCCCGCACCCAGGATTTTGAAATGGGGCGGATCCAAGGTATATATAACGCTACGGGGGTTCTGGGGGGTGGAGCCCCCAGAAGTTGAGGAATTTTTGCATTTTTGCCCAAAAGCGGTACGTATATATACATTTAATGTTTATTTCTTGCAAAATAAGTAAATTATCGCGTCGACGGCGCTAAAATTTTTTAAAAATAGATATATAGCTGTTTTGTTTTTGCCATAAAAATAGCAAAAATTTCATCAAATTTCAAAAATGCCATAGTCATCCCAAAAGGGGGGTCTAGACCCCTTGAACCCGCCTGGGTGCGGCCTTGGGTTGAGGACCTCGAATGGGAGGGAGGAGGTTGCCGAGTGGAGGCCCCCTGTAAAAATAAGCCAGACAAATCTCAAAATTTTCGGGGGGATATCCCCCAAACCCCCAAGAATTTTTTGAGGTAATTCTGACTCTGAGTGGGGGGATCCCCATTACATCCACCACCAAATTTCGAAAACCCCTCCGAGACCAGAAGAGGAAACTTATGCTGGGCACAAGAACATTTTATATATTTTCAGTCAGTTTTGTGCACATTGTTTTTGCAGGTATGAAGATGCATGAAAAGCTTTCCTCCGCTTGCCTACACAATTTGTTGGGAAATCAGTATAAATTGTACGATACATTAGGATCAGGTTAGAAGATACGTTTTAGTTTTTATTATTGTGTAATTGTTGTGCACGTTTGTTTCATCTAACTTCAGAATATCAGGCGATATATAATATATAAACTAAAACTGGGCTTATTCTGGGGACCTTTTCTTGGAGGACCCTCGGCCGGGGACGAGTCATTTTTGGTGGAGTTTCAAAAAGTTTCTAAAACTGCTAAAAATTGCTCTGTTTTTATAGTCGCCAAAAATAAGTGGATTTGGTGCATGAGTAGGCAAAAATCGACTAAAACTCTCAGGCAAAGCCAGAAATTTTTCGAAAATTTGGCCTTCTGAGCGAAGTTTTCAGGGCGAAAGTTGGTAGGAGCACCCAAGTTTCTTGGGGGCGGGAGGAACGGTGATTATGGGGGGTCCGCCCTCCAGTAGAATAAGCCCAGATATATAAATGTAGCTTTGAATATCAATAAATTGCAACTTTCAGACTTTGTTATGGTAGTCTGAGTGTCTTTATTCATGCTTATATATATTTTTTTCACAGGATTTTGAATGTATACAATGTTTAGGTGGTTTTGCCAAAGTGAAATCTGCTGTTCACACATTGACTGGGGATAAAGTTGCCATTAAAATTATGGACAAGAAAAATCTTGGTGTGAGTTTGGGATTAGAGTTTGACTTGAGCTATGAATGATCGGACATTGGAGTTATATATGTATTATTCGAAATTCATTGCGCTAGTCACAACATAATTGTAGGTTTTTCCAGAAAGCCCAGCAACCTTATTTCTGAACTCCAAACTCCATCGATTACGTATATTTATAAAATTCATGACTCTCCCCCCGCCACTGTGCTCTTTAAATTTCTTTTCGGGGTTCCCCATTCGAGGACCTCCTCCCCATGAAAAACCCCCATAACTTCCGACCTCCCTTCATAACCCAAAAAATTGCCAATTTTTTGCCATTTTTAGCCAAAAGTTTCCTGCTTTCAGTGCTCGTGCGGTTCCTACTTTTCCTACTTTTTTCCTACTTTTTTCCAGATTCCTACTTTTTTCCTACTTGAGGCCGAAAATTCCTACTTTTTCCTACTTTTTTCTTGGCTGGTAAATTTTATTATATTAATTTTGGTTTTCTGCTTCAATTTTACAAAACTTTCGAGCTTTATTTTAATGCTCACTTTATCTCCTGAAAAGGTACACTCTCATTCTGCAGGCCTAGGCAAGTGTTTGCGAAACAAAAATGGGCTTGTCCATTTTGTTCCGAACTGTTCTCTATAATACAATATGGTTCACGTTGAGTATAGCGTCTTGCTAGAATTATGTTATATACATACTTGTATGTATACTTGTGGTGCTGCATGAAGGGCAAGTGTAAGAGTGGATTGGGCATGTATATATATAACAAACAACAAACAAACAAACAAATTGATTTATTCAGTAGACAAACAGCATCACAAATTCAAAAATTATTTAATTGAATATCGTTATATATTTCCAGCATGTAGCCTAATATATATATCGTGTACAAATATACTTCTACCTAAACTGTGATAAACATGCTGAGAAAAAAAAAAACGTAGATAACTAATATTGTTAGTAGTGAACAAGATTGTTAAAAACACATATAAATGGTGGAAAATACAAATATTGGGAGCTGAGCGTCTAAGAAAAGGGTGGGGGAAAACCACTTGTCTGGTTACTTTATACCCCGACCCCTGAGAAAATCAGAAAAATCAATATTATATATAGACCGTTCAAAGCTGGCCAAACTATTCGAGTTTACAACCATGTTTGGCAAACTGTTCCAGATATCGGTTATTCTGTTAGTATAAAAACATTTAGTGGACTCTCTTGTGCACAATACGGGACGAAGCTTAAAGGTGTGTCCTCTCAAACCCGGGGTAGGTGCCAAAGTAAATAAATCATGAAAATTTAATGAGATTTTATTATGGCAGATTCGATACATCAATTTTAGATCGGTAATAATACGTCTCACCTCTAAGGATTGAAGCTTAAGCTCTTCCAGTCGTTGCTTATACGGTTTAAATTGTAGACCAGGTATGCGTTTAGTAAATTTTCTTTGAACATTCTCAATTAAGTCTATATCCTTAAGCAAGTGTGGTGACCAAGCTGGTGAGCTATATTCCACAATAGGTCTGACATATGTATTAAACATTCTAACTAAGAAATTTTTTTGTTTCTCGTTTCGAACGATCTAAAAATACTTGCAGTGACTTTATTAGCTTTCTGAGCAATTTTTGCACAGTGTACAGAACTCTTCATGTCATTCGTGATCGTGACACCAAGGTCTACTGCTTGCTTGACCGTCTCGAGTGTCCGGCCATCCATGATATAACCAGACCCGTCATCATCTGTAACAGAACCATATACTAAAACCAGACACTTAGAAAAAGACAGACTTAGCTGCCAAGTATTAGCCCAGTTGCAGATCGAGTCGAGGTCCTCCTGTAGTCGCGCAGACTTAGTTTCATTCGCAGAGAGGTAAATTTTTGCATCGTCTGCAATAAACTAATCGAAAGAGTTTGCAACGATTTCAGGCATATCATTGACGTACAGCAGAAGCAAGGGGGGTCCGAGCACAGTACCCTGCGGCACGCCACTAATAACTTTTCGAGTTGCGGAGATCGCAGTACTAACCCTGACCCTCTGAGTACGATTAGACAGAAAGCCATCCAGCCAATTCAAAATTTGCCTATTACCATACTTTTGTAGCTTATTTTACTGTGACTAACGCTGTCAAAAGCCTTTGCAAAATCTAAATAAACACAGTGAGTAGATGATCCTGGGTCTTTTGCCTTATTCCAACAATGTGGAGACTGGATTATGTTGGTTAATGTAGAAAATTTGTTACGAAAACCGTGTTGAAATTTACGCAGCAAAATTTTTCGTTGAGAAACGTCATTATAATATGTTCTTTAACAAACTTGTTCAAGAACTTTGCAGCAAGCTGAGGTCAAGCTTATTGGCCTATAGGTTTGGGGGCGGAAGAGCCCTTCCTTTTAAAGGCAGCACAATCTTTGCATATTTCCACTTAGAAGGCAAGACACCCGTGCTTTAAGGACATTTGTAAGATAATCTGTAGGGGTATTTCTAATACGTATATACTCTGCCATTTGCTTAAGTAGTATAGGC